>JACCKW010000494.1:0-52126 GCA_013623355.1 Fusarium bactridioides
ATTTACAGGTACTAGCTCTTTTACCCTACTTTTCGTGATTTTAGCGTGGGCAGGGACTTTTGAAACGGACCTCCGTACATCTAGGGTATCTATAATTCGTATTTAAAGTTGTGGCTAATTTAAACTAGATGTAATTTAGCAGTTGGCTAAGTAGCACTATGGCGGTGAAGAACTGCCGAGTGGTTTAAACCCAGATGTATAAGAAATAAGCTTTAGTTCCACTTTATTAGACTTTATTAAAATGGGCGTATGTAAAGAAAGTTTATTGTACTCAAGAGAAATATATCCACCTATCAAAATAGTTTACAAAAATAACTTTTTTCAGTAGCGTTATTAATCTAATACATTTTATTAAATAGAATGGGGCCATGAGGCATTATCACTTGACCAATAGGCACTTTATAGCTCCACTGTACTCCCTACGCTTTAGTTTTAGGCATAGGGAAGTGCGGCTTGTCATTCAAGTCAGAAGACCGACGCCAGATATAAATACTGTGAAGCTGTCCGCCTTGACAAAGCCCAGCACGAACACATCAGTCACCTCAGTACAGGTAGGTTTAGGCATTATCTTGTTACCTGCTGCATCAGTTGAACGAACCTTTCCTCCCATTCAAGTTAAATCTTTCCACTGTTACGCCACAGCAATGAAATGTAGGTTGAGTATGCCATTGTTATGGAGTTTAACTCACCAGCGGTATAGTCTTCTCAGCTCTCACCTTTTCGGCAAGCAGCCTCATCCTCGGCACTCTTGCGTCTCCAGCCCCAGAACCAGCTGTAATCGGAGGAACTGTGGCTGCATACAGCATCACCTGTGCGGGTTTGAACATGAGCAGTCCATTGTCCATCGGCGATATCCATTGGGCTCTTAACAACAGAAGAGATGAGCTGGATCTCAAGGCTGGATCTTGGAATATAGAAGATCTCACTTGCGTCAGTACCGACGGACGCAAGATTAAGCAATATGCAGTCAAATTCATGTACAACCATGCGCGCAGCAACCCACAAGGTATGACGCAGCTGGCCAGGGACAGGGTTCTTTGCGCTGCTTCAAACGAATGGAGTTTCAGCTGCTCTCGAGTCTAAGAGAATGCACGCCGCAGAGTACCTGCCCAGAGAGCCTCTTACCTTGCCAGCCATCAAAATAGCCAATGCTTATCTTTCTCACTTCGACTTCAAAGAGGTTATTACGGGACATATTGACAAAATATATATAGGTAGAGGTAGACTATCTATAGACATAGATCGATGCTTCTAGCTACCATTGTACATACAATATATTACAGTAACCGCATTAACTTAAAAACTAGACATAACTGGCAGATTCGATTTGCTTAATATTACATAACTTAAGCTCAGTATAATATTTCTACACAAAGTTAATATAATCTAGAAAATTCGAAAGTGAATTCGACATCTCAGCTCTTGGCAGGGGTACTTAGAGTTTACTTTATCTCCGCAATAGGCAGTTGAAGGCGAGAGCCCCCGGCTCGGACCATCGGGGACTCCGGTACTGCAAGATCAAAGCTCCCTTTTCCCAGACCCTGTATCGGCCCGACGCTGGGCTGTTTGTTTCAGCGCGGACCAGACCGCAAGCCCCGCTTCATGTCATACAATATACGCTATCATTATTAGAATTGGCGTATGCTCAGACTCTGTTTCTGACCCTGGGCCGGGCGCAGAGTAGTAGCCTAACGCCACGACCGAGTCAAGGCTGGTGAAAGTGTATTGTGCCAGATCGACAGGATTGTCAAATCAGCAGACAGAACTTAGTTCCATTGTAGGTCCTGGAAATGAACCTGGTATATGTACGTGGTGTATCGAACCTAGAAGCATCTTTGGTGGCATCAGGTTCTAATATAGAAGCTTGAGATACTGATGCCCTTGGGCCTTATGTGCGTGAAGCATATTTTCGTTGCTGCCACGAATGAAGAAACTAGTCCGCATGCCATGACCACACAAGGATATATTGCTCGAAGCTGCACCTCGCGCCTTAGGACCCGGTCTCTAACATCAAGTCGGGCAAAAGATAGCCGACCCCAGCTGCTGCCAGAAGCTATCTGAGCGCAGAATCTAGACTAAAACTATTTGGGATAAAGGGCGAAGCTAATATAACCAAGTAAGCTAGGTTCAGGAGGCATATAGCAGACGAGATGGTGATTTCTTGGTGGATGAGATACCAAGGCGCGCCACGACGAGTTCTTTGACAGCTTCAATGTGGTAGTCACCAGCCCCCTTCGGCCGTTGTAAATCCCTAGCACAGGATAAGAATCACTCGTTTCTCCCTTTGGGCTGCTTATACAACGCCTGCCAGAGCCTGGTTCAGCTCTAACATTGGCCTCCTGACGCACCCGTGGCTTCCGTGCTGGGAATTGATCATACCAAGATCCGCCTTTCTCTACACAATAAGTGTGAATATCTAATCGATCCCAACTACCGCTATGGTCGACGTATGGTGCTGGATGCGTTAGATGAAAGACCCAAGATGCATGATAAATGGACAAGTAGTAAATTATATGTTTGCAGTGCCTATGGTGATATCTCTTAACAGTGACTTCAGGATTGTCTACCTGAAGGAGGCTCTATATATGGTTGAGGAGAATAGGGAGTTTGTATGCTTGAATATCTTGAAGGGATAGGTGATGAGGCTGTGGCTAGTCTGATGTGATATAACATGATCTAAGCGTCTTTCTAGATAGTCTCCTCAGTAGAAAGTACGTATAATTGTATAAATACTGATCCCTACCTGAGTCAAGATCTTGGCTCATATCGGCACGGAGAAACCTGTCTTGGATTAGAGTGGCCTCCATATCTGCGAATTTTTAGATTTCAGAGGGTGACGAACTGTAGTGGTAGTCTCTGAAGCTCGCTAAACAGTGTGTGCAAAAGGATGGTAAAGACCAATGATTTAGCCTGGCTACAGTGAAAGCTCGAAGCCCAGAGGAAAACTGAAAGACGTAAAAGTGTAACCCTCAGTACTGCGATAACATTTATGGGTCGGCTTACGCTGATGACCAAGTTGTCACCAACATCACTAACCTAGATTAGGAGAACAAAGCAGTACATGCTACGGCGTTTAAGCGATAGAATGTCTTTGCAGTTCTCGAGCAAAATATCAAGATCTATCTTATCCTGAATCCTTTACCACAGCGTCTATAACAACAATTGAGCGGTCGATGGATCTATGACAAAGGAGAATAAATAACGGACTAAGAGATTTACATATTGGCCGTCCTACATCAGCATATTTAGAATGTTCCAAAAGATACAAAAGCAATGGCTATGCCAGATCGTACCTGAACGAAGCAAAGAGCAGAGATGTAGGAGGGTTGGAACATATTAATTGACTTACAAGATGCATTGACAGATGTTGACCTTGGATGTTGAGCTAATACGTTTTGCGGGAAGCAATATGAGTATCAGTGTCGTGATGGCTTTATGGAGGACGTGGACTTGGATGTCCCTAATCTAGGTATTACTGCGTGTACGAGGCAATGAAACGTTTGAGTATCCAATTGTCTTGGCAATTCGTAAACAGCTCCAAATAGCACGGTCAAGATCCTTTCCTTTCAGTCCTCTACGAGGTGTAAACTGACGGATCTTACTAGGAAGTTTAAACAACCACTGATGTCAACACCTGCAATTGTTGCGATGTGCGAAAGCCAGCGATATCCTTTTTTTGCTGCTGTTTGCCGCATTCGTGAATACAACTCCTTTTTAATCTACTGTCGCATCAATGGATCATAAACAAGCAGCATATGCAGGTCTTTGAAGCTGAACAAAGGTTGCCAGCGCAGCGCTAAGTGATTACATGAGCTGCAGCAGAACCCCTTTGAGCAAGCTGCAGCGTGCATAACCACCCACAAAAGACCCTGCAGTAGCTCATCGCAAGCTACATATTTCTTCAATCATGTTCCAAACTTTTGGCAACGTCGTTTGCGTTGCCGGTGCTATGGAATGAACGATGGGTACATATAAAACGTCCCATTTCTTCTGATCAGAACCATCTCCTCTTCTCACCAACGCTTCTTCCACATCTTCTAGAAGCTTACCTTTACAGAGTCTATTTCTACCATTCTTGCACTTGCTCCATATCTTTCTACCATCTTCATTCCACACCAAGACTCAGTAATGGCGATTCTCCCTGAAGTTCCAGTATTCTCCACCGCCATCATCATCGATGGTGAACCGGCGGATGAGTATCAACCGCCTCACATGGCAATCCCATACGATGCTGAGTTCGAAGGCGTGCCTCGAATGCGTTGTTTCATTGCTGCAAAGACGGGCGAGACCTACTCGGTCCGCTTCAGGTTGTCCCCCCTTTTCTACTTCGGCGCCGAAACAGACACCCTTGTGGTCTCCATCTACATTGACGGGAGCCTAGTTGAGGAGTCCCGGGTTTTTAAAAGTCTTCTTGGCGAGCAAGACTTCATCGACTATATATCCCACCTTCATAGGGAAGACGCCAATGGTTCCATCCACCCCCACACCTTCTGTTTCCAAGACCTTGCGCCTGGTATGTATCCCTATTGTCTTGGAAAGCTCAGACCTAACGTCGGTGCAGCTGAGTGCACTACTGCCGCGACCCTCCAGGCTGATATGCAGCTTGTGAAGACTCTGGGAACAATTAGGGTTGTTCTCAGATCAGCTAAGAAATTAATTTCTGATCCCATGCCTAGCCCTAGTAATAGACAGCAAACCTTTAACACTCTACAACCATCCACAAAAGCCTTGATACTCAATGGGTATGGCCAAACCCATGGCACTGGGTAAGTACAAATCGAACTCAAAAAGACCATGACTAACATTGCAAAAGCTACAGACCTGTTGATGTCCCCGTCCACTTTGAGTACTATGACGTTGATATCAGAGAAGCCATTGGATGTTTTGACTTCGTGTATCTCTCACCGGGTATGCCACTTCAGTTGATGAGATGAGATCCTGCTAACGTTTTAGATACCCTCGAGGCTCAGGGTATCATGAACTCTGACTTTATCAATCAGGCCGCGCAGGGCATGCCTCAAACACTTGAACCTGCTCCAGAGCCACCTCGCTATGCTGTTCGGACCATGTCGAATGGATGTCTTGAGATCGATCTTACTGGTGATGACGAGTAACTGGTTTGCTGGATTTGGGTTGGCGGTTTCAGGAAGGAAGAAGAAGAAGATTTATTGATTGGTTTTGGGGGTGTTTGGTGTTTCGTAGAATGGATCTGGGATAATAGACTGGTGTTTTTGCTTTGCAGATCAATGAGGTATTGGGAGGAGTATTTCATATCTTTGCTTGTGACTTTGTCGACTCGCTTACAGTAGTCGATATCAACCCCAGACACTTCCACTTCCCCTTCATGACTCTTCGTTTTTGTTGTTTTTCTGCTTGCCTTGGCACTCCTTCGATGGACCGCAACTCAAAGCTGTTGATGGATAGAGAGAACAAATATCAACTATCTCCCTTCAGTATTCCGACCATATTGGCTCAGTAGTGCTATTGCGTCTCGTCATTGAGGTCTGTATCAATACCCTTGACCAATTGGGTGCCTAGCTAGCGGCTATTGCGTCTCATTCGAAAATTCGATGGCGTGTTCCAGAGAGATAAGAGATTCAGTGACAAGCGGTTTGGTTGGTTGGAGCCGAGCAACGGTAAGAGATCCTCAGTTACAGAGACCGTGGATCAACGAGATGCTTCATTTGCGACGGTGCGATATTGAAGATGTGTAGGCCTTGATAATTAATGTGGCACTTAAGAGTGTCACAATGTAATGGCAAGGCGGACCACCTAACCTCTTTATTGTTGAATTAAGCTTTGAAGTTTGCTCTTAGAGAGTATGAAGCGTAAGCACGTGTTGGTCAAGACTTCTTACCAAGTATATCGCGATTCACTGCAAGTTAAAAACGACGTAAACGTCCATCCTGCTCTTCTCAGCAGACATCAATTTGATTCTATTTCAAACCAGGTCGGCTTTGGACTTTGCTTGCCTCCTGAGTAAAAGGTCTTGTCTTGGTGACACTTTGATCGCCTTTATGTATTTTCATCCTCTCGGACGAACTCATAGTCACGGGACTCTTAGGAGCTGACTTCAGGAACGACGAGCTGTGCAGGGTCTCCTTGGACGGTGCACAATCACCCCTATGCAGTGCTCTGAGCTATCACAACCAGCCCTTCCGCACCGTCCATCACAGTCCCGATGCACGCTAACTAGGATAGATGGACTTAGCATATATCTAAACTCAAACATGGAAGCGTATCAAGCTTTGGCAACATGGGGACGGGATTTGAGCGAGTGTCAATGGCGGAAGAAGAAGGATTCAATCTGCCCACACCTCTACAACTGAGGTAGCGGGATTGAGCTCACGACGGAGGTCGATGGAGGTCTTAAGTTTGGCCTCTTCTTGGCACTCGTCATAAGGTTGGCTGGATGGGGCACGCGTTTCGGTTAGCGATTGGAGGTAAAGAGGCAGTGGTTTGGAACGACAGGGTCGCGCCCATGGTGGTTTCATATGCGGTTGTAAAAAGGATGTGATCGAGTCAATATCCACAACCCAGGGTCCAAGGAGAGTTTTCCAATCGTTGAAGATTCGATCCATTCGAATGTAGCTTGATTCAATGGGCCGGCGGCTTTCCAGTTGCGAGACTTTGCCTTGAAAGACGGAAGTCAATTTAGAAAAAGCTCACTCTCCGGACACTACATTCCACATCACTTTTAGGATATGCCATGTCTCTGCACTGGAAACCCTTCCCTTTCAAGAAAACACTTCTACCATGCCATAAGCTGAAATTGAGCGACCAGGACCTCAGCTATGCAGCTCAAACCGAAAACTCTGTCCCCCGGAGAAGGCATTGGCTGCCCCTGTAAGGTTGTATGCAAGCAAAGCGATGATCTCGACGATGCATAGGGTACATCCTGTAGTCACTTCGCTCCACGCCTTGAGCTGATGGTTTCATTTGGGGCACATGAAGATCCGTGGGCGTCGGAGTCGGCCAGCTGCTGAAGAGAATAGAGTAAGGAAAGTTCGAAAGCATCGATGTTCAAGCCTTTTGGATGACAAGTCTCGACCAAGTAAAGGTCATATCCTTTGTTCCCCAAATGGAGAGGCCCCAGATGCAATTTTACGCGTGAAATTAGTACTAGTACGTCCTTACGTATAGTAATAGCGTTCCGAATGCTCATCCATTCAAGGCCCTGCAGACAAAGAATGCAAATGATAAACGGAGCGGTGCAGCCTAGATTACCGCAGGCAGCTAATAAAACACTATTCATTTTGAGAAGGTGACGTAACATTCACTGAATAGCAAAACTTGGAAACGCGATGCGTGGTTCTTAGCTGGGCTTGCACGAGCATTGGTTTGCAGGCTACCGTTCAGTTCCGATAGGTGGTCTGTCGGAAGACAGACTTTCATTGAATAGGAGTGAATATAGTAGACGTAGGTCTTTATCATCTAGCAGCAAACGTAGGTATTGGTTCAGCCTTCAGCTTTTATGAAGCCGCAAGTACTGACGTTTCCTAACACCATGTTGTCGCAATACGAAATGAGGTCAGTCGAGTACGAGGTGTTTACGAGATCACCGAGATGGTGGAAGAGCTAATTAGAGGTCAAGTTTGGGGACACGGTCAAGTCCCCCACGTCGCCAAAGACTCGTAACTGTGAGTCTCTAACGGTTATAAAGTCAAATTTGTGGCTTTAGCTGTCACCGGCTACTTGGCGTGCAAGCGTTCGTATCCAAAAGTGGCTTCGAACTTGATAGATTAGTATCTGATTCAGTTGATGGACTACCAATGGGTTGACTCACAATCCTAAATCTCATAACCATCTACACCGCAGCTGAATCATGAGATCTTGGCCGCTTCACCGCGTCCCATCTCCTCCTGAGCATAAGATCCGGTGATCCGTCCATGCTAACCATCCAGGACCGAGATTGCCCGTTCCCAAAGCCGCCAACCGCTACGAAACAAAGATGGGTAAGCCTTGTCCTTTCGACAACCGTGATGGACGTGGTTACCTTGAACGGGTTCTCTGACCTGACTCTGAAATTGAGGTTCCTCGTGCAACTATGCCGTTGGAGTCCATGATTCCACGAAGCCGTTATCTCATCCTTCACCAAAGCCGAACCCGACAAGGCGTCTATAGACAAGTGTAGCTCCATCCATGTTGACTTACCAGATGTGGCTCTCATCTTCAAGTACGACTTTATGCCCTTCCTCTAGGACCCGTCGGCCGTCGGCATCAAGTCGTGGATGAAGCCGCACCTAAACACCAATCTGATGATGGCCATGATGTGGAACGATATACTGAAAGAGAAGACCGTCGGCGTCACGTACATAGACATGGCCAAAGTGAGATGGATTGGAAATTCACCTAATCTCAGTAATTGCTTCTAACTCCCTAAAATAGGTTGAAGTCTTCTATGGCAACATTGGCTTCCTGAAGTGCCTCTTGGGTGACTTCTAATATATGTGGATGTCTTTGGTACCTTTCGCAACGAATTCCCATTTCCATCAGAATCGCAGACGGATCAGTCTTCAACTCGTTTCTTCGAGTGTCCAACAACGCAATATGCGTATTTTCAATGGCGGGAGTGCTAAGAGACTGACCAAACGTATTTATCGGCCTGTAAAAGCTGGGGAAGGATCCGTGGCTAATCTCGCCCATCATCAGACCCGGCACGTAACAGACGCCCACAACCTGGTACATTGCGTCTGATGCGGAGCTTGTGGCATATTCTCGTAGGATTACTGGGTTCCTGCCACCAAATATTACACAAACAAGGTCATTTGAGATAGTACCCAGTGGCGCAAGTCCAATGAGCCCGTCTACAGTCGAAAAAATACAGCGTCCCATAATATTTAAAGTGAATGACCTGAAAAATGCTTCAGATGGATGCATGGACACCTTTCTCTCATCATAATTTCCATCGGTCATCCATATAGTGCGAACATCTTGTACGGTTCGATCAAACTCAGGCCAATATCTGTCAGGCGGGTCAAAATCGTGGGCAAATCCCAAGCCAACGAAAACGCGAGCGTAGGCCTCAATAATTGTTCCTCCACTCTTGTAAGGAGCATCAAGGTCCCCTGGTGGCTTGAAGTGCCTTATTAATTCGATCATTCGATTGTGAGAGACCTCTGTATCGTAGTTGCCAGTCTGTGCACAGCGAACGTTGGCTATCCTTGATGCCCGGATACCGGCAACACGGAGGATTTTTTTCCCAAGAAACATGTCCTGTGGAAAATTGAACTTTGCCGATATCCACCCGCAAGCGCTCCAAGTTCCCCAGGGCATGTTTAGTTGTTTCAAAGAACTCGACCAGTCGGGAACCCAACTGGGTATATCCAAGACTTTGGAGCAAAGTTCACAGGTGTCAAGAATTTTCAATGAACGACGCTGGATGACAATCCTTTGGACTACGTCCGTGTAGACCTCAGAAACAGATTTGGAATAATCTGCTTGAATGCCTAGACCTTGATCGGGCCCGCATAGCAAACTGGCTACTCCGTAAATCATGTCCCGCGGATCTTTGCTTTTGGTGCCGCGAATGTCCGTTCTGAGGTCACGATAGCCAAGAATACCCGGCCGCGTCCTGCAAAGCGACTCAACCAGCCGTAGAGATTGAACGAATGCGATGTTGCGTTCCCAGATATGCCAAATATCGCTAGGCTGGCGAAACATGACGTATGCCCCTTTTCCGAATAGATTCCAATCAACCTCCGTGCTGCCGGATTTCACTAGGGCTACAGTTGAAAGAATAATTTCTTGACGAACCCAGATGCGCTCAAACCATGGCCGCTGAAAGAGAGGACATATGCTGTGCAGTTCCTGGTCATTGAACGGTGCTGTCATGGCGAGTTCCGCCCAACCTAGCTCAGAAGTGCCACGTGCTGGCCTTATGCTCGTCGTGCTCCAATTAATTTCGACTTGGCGGCCAACGTGAGCTATGGTCTCGAGGGCATGATGGCTCTCGTTCTCCTCTGGGCCCAAGCAGGCCAGAACGCGATTCGCAAGTCGATAAATGCTGCCCATGAGAGGGATCTGGGAGCTCTTTTCCTTCTCATCCTTTTGATTGATACAAAGAGAATCAACCCAAAGCTGTCGATCCTCTGCTGTATATCTGAGGTGGCGAAGAGCGATGTCAAGGTTGTTTGTGATGGAGATGGAACTTCTGTCAGGCATTATGGCATCCTTGGGATTATGTTCTGCGCCCCAGACATATGACAGAGCTTCATATTGAAATATTCCATGGTGCCGCTGAAAACAGTTGGGCTGGACTGGATTAGCGCATTGGTGATTTGAGCAGCAGCAAAGGAAAATCACTTACAACTAGCTGTATTTCGGCCAAAGAGATGCGAATCGGGTCCGAAAACGAGCCTTGATAAAGCGTGACGACTCTGATGCTTTGACCAAGGAAGTTGAGAGGCTCGTAGACAAAGCGTTTCGAAATGTTAGCCGGGAGCGACATCAAAATAACTGTTTTCCACTAAAACCTCTTTCGCAAATTTCACACAGATTGTGATTTCCCCACGACAAGGCAATGATTATTTTCACTGAATATTCTCATTGCGCGCACGCTGTGAGCAATTTCTGTTGATCTGCAGTTAGCTAAAGCTTATTATAGGACGCTGAAAGGTGGGAGTGACTACTCTAGCAAATTTTAGTAAGCGCGGATGCACTGCTGAAATCTGAGCCATTCTTGCTCTCTGGTCTGGCTGCACTAGATACCTTGTAACAGTGACCCGCTGTAGCAATTGGTCAGTCATTATGGTATAATGTCTAAGTTGTTAGCTAGATGTGTTATTTACAGTTGAGGCTCGTGGCTGAGAGCTTAAACCAGCAGACAGAACTTAGTAACAGTGACCCCCGCGGTGGCTTTTTCAACTCCACTCAGGCCTCCCAGGCCTCTCTCTACGATACGGTTCGTCACGTTTGATTGCCTCGAAGAACCGCGAAGCGTATGCCTTAGGCGGCAAGATGCATGGCTGAATTGGTACTACCGCAGATAAGGGGATTAGGCAGCAGTTGCTTCAGGCATTTCTGGTGATATCAGATGCGAGATGACTCAAATGAAACTTTCTTGGCTGCAGCTCCGGTGGGGGGCAAAGGTCGCATTGGTCTGAGCGAGAGATAGTATCCTGGGTATTTCATACAGAGTACTGAGTAGACTAATCATTATATTGATGCTTGATAGTAATAATATCGTGGCATCTATCCACCTACTGCAGCAGCTATGCCGTCTCATACAGAGTACTCTACGAACGAGTTACAATTAAAGATCGAGAATACTCTTACTTCTATACAGTACTAAATTAATTGGGCTGACCTTGCGGTTCTCCTTTGAGTAAGCCTTCGCGCCCCTAGAATCTGGGCACTTTGCCACACACTTGCGTCTCGGGGGCTATGCTAGGCAGACACCAGTCTTACTCAACTTGAAGTGGCGCCACTAGCCTTAGTAGAACAATGCTAGTGGAGGGGTCACCTTGGGGCCAAGGTCGACTTGCCTCTGAACGGAGATATCCAGCCGAGACTGTATCAAGTCCCCTGAAATTGATTCACCCAGGCAGCTTCAAAATGCACCGAGCTGGCTCTCTGTCCTGAGTCTCTTACTGAGCTTCTTCAACAACATTTACCCGGGCCAGCCACCGGGGCATGCATCAGATCATCGTCTGCCAGCAATTCTGCCGAAGACTTCCAACAAGGGTACCCCGACAAGTGCAGAAAAAACCGCCTGGTACGGAGTATTATCGACGGGGGGGAGCATCGCGTTGGGGCTCCCTCTTTCTATGCACCGCCCTGTCAGACCATGGATATAATAAGTCCACTGCTCTCCAGCTTCTTAGGTTGACTTTGGAGTATCATATGATTCCCTCCCGCAGCCAAGGCATACTGAGCTAGAACCTAGCACTAGGTAGTTAAGATCTGCCAACGCGTAGCCGCCTAATACCAATACAAACGTTGAACTAGTGGGATTCAATGCCACCGCGACTGGCTTACACACCCTTGATGGGAATAATGAGTGATTTGTAGGCCGCAACCAGGCCATGAAGAGCACCGGGGGGCTGGTGTTCACAAATACCCTGCAGGGCGTCCACAAGGTCATGTTTGGCGGCCTTGGTAACTGTCTTCGTGGAGAATAGCTTATGACCGCTACCCACTTTCGGTGGCAGGTACACCACCACGCTCTGGCCATGGATGTACCTGTCGAGGCAGTCCTGGAGATGATGCCTGTGGATTATCTGCACTAGTACTATAGCCTGCCAGGATATTGGGCCATGGCTGATTTTGCCGGAATGCCATTTTACTTCCGACGCATTCAGGTCGGTGCCAACACCAACTTCGCCAAGTCAGAGACCACCATAGTGGTAGCTCGGACAGACCAAGACATCGTTGCCAAGCTGACAAAGCCCGACAAGACGCTCCCGAGCATTGACGACATCAGCTCCGCAGGCGATAAATGGAAGTTTCCCACGAGTCTTACGGCCGAGGAGGGACTCATGCTTGGCGGTGTGCAGATCGCGGATAGTTTCGGCAAAACTGCTAACCCAGGTGATCGATCCTATCAGCATAGCACAAAAAGCCGGCTTGTGGTCTGGAGTTAGCCCAGATAACATGTATGCCGCGGAATAGGCCATGCAACAGATGCTTGCTCTTCACTATGGCCCAGAAGAGGTACAAAAACAATTCTCGGACCGCATTACCACCGCCATCAACAAGGCAAAGGTCAGGCTAAACACAGCTGACCCTGCCACATAAGCCACCGTGACCCCCAGCGAGTGAGAGCTCGCAATTCGGAACGACTGGGAATTCCAGCGCGACGGGCAGGCTATCACCAAGAACCTCTTTGTTGAGGGCATTGTGAAGCAGTTTTCCCACGAGCTGCCAAGGATGACAGGTTTCGGTTCTTTGCTCCCTGGTGGCCAGTATATCTTGATCAATGGCCTCGCCAAGACCCAGATACTGGATGTGATTGGTGCCGTCTATGGTGGACTTGTCAGCGCCAACATTCGATACGCGACAGTTGAGTCGGCTGTTCACGACGTAACCCCCCGCCCAAGTCATGGCCCAGATCGACCGTGTGAATAACGCCGTTGAAGATGCGCAAACGACACTGAAAGACAAGCAGGACGCGCTCAACGCTCAGAAGGACAAGTTATCCCAGGACGAGATTGATCTCCAGGAGGCGGAGATCAAGAAGGACCAAGACGATATCGATAAGTTGAATCAGCAAAAAGCTGAGTTGCAAGACGTGCAGCAGATGCAGAGTGATCCCCCAGCACTCGGCTAATCGTATCAAGGAGGCGCAAAATGGTATTGATCACGCTATACCCAGTGCAGGAGAAGTATAAATATAAAACAGATAGAAAAGCTACAAAATGACCAAGAACTATGGGACAGTTTTCAAATACTCAGATAAGGACCGTCTATTTGCTATTGCGGTCGCTTGACCTATTTTTTCTATTCCTCATAAATGCGTGAGCCCAACCTGATGACGCTAATTTCCTCCTCCTTTTCCATCTCTATCCCAACAAGACCAAGAACCACGTCCCGACCAACATCCCCCCCGAACTCAACCTTCTCTCCTTGCTCAACAGCATCAATAAAAGCCTCTGTTGTTCTAGGCTTTTTCGCCGCCTCATTCTGCTTATCGTTCTCTATCATTATGTCCAACTCGTTAAACTCTAACTCATCTAGAAAAGGCTTGCCGCCTGAAAACTTGGCACCCATAGTTACCACAAAGCAAGATGTCAAGGGCAAAAGGCCGCAGTGGACTTCAGATAGTCTCTTCCATCTCTTGCCCTGCCCTGAAGTAATACCCCAGAGCTTTCGGTGTCATGCCCTCTTCTTCTTGCTTCTTCTTCATGGCTTCGGGAGAATTGCGCTCCTGGCCGAGCTTCTTGGCGTCGCTGTTCAGACGAAGGTGCAGCTGGTGGTATCGCGTGAGACAGTTGCACAGGCTTTTGGCACCAGCCATATTTTAACCACGGCTATTCGCTCTCACGCTGTCTTCGCCTGCGCCTTCGCGTGCTCTGCACAAGAGATGGGGCTACTGTCAGAGTTCCATGCTACTGTCATGTGGTAGAATGCGATAATAGTAGCGCGGCTCATAAATAAGCACATAAGGCTATTCTTTCAGATGGCAGGGTATTCCAGATGATTGGTGTGATGAAGACGTGACCAGCGCTTCGAGGGCGGTCTACAACTTGCTCAAGAGCCGCACGGCCTGGTGACTCACGAGTCTCGGCTGTCCGGGCAGTGTGATTGCAGGGCGACCAGAGCTTGCTCGAAAGTCGCACGACCACGTGTTTCACGAGTATAGACCGTTCGCGATGGTTTGGCAACTAAGGTCGTTAGTCTTTCGACGCGACTTCTCTTCTTTAACTGAACCTGCTTTTCGACATGCGTGCGCTTGCTTGGAGCTGGCGGCGCTGGCACTGGACGGGCCAGGTGGGGGAGATCCAGACCACCCAGGTCGCATCTGGCAAAGTCAGGACTGCGAATACTGTCACCTGTCAATCCATAATTCACAGACTCGGCGATGCACGCCCCATATTGATGACCA
The DNA here is from genome assembly GCA_013623355.1 of Fusarium bactridioides. NCBI lineage: Eukaryota > Fungi > Ascomycota > Sordariomycetes > Hypocreales > Nectriaceae > Fusarium > Fusarium bactridioides. The sequence continues at coordinate 14,546 of JACCKW010000494.1, forward strand.
TGTGGTGTTGCGCCTGTTCTGTGAGGACGAGGTTACCCGGGTATTCAATCTTGATCGTATAAGCTGTCGACAAAATTCTTGAACTTTGACTCAGCTTCCGGCGAGATCAACACCCAGATCTTCATCCCCACGAGTACCGCATTCGCAGATTGCAAGCCGTGCATCGTGCCGCCCTTATCCCTAGAGGACATGTGTTCAGTATGCATAGCAGCGTACGATATATCATCACTGATATAATAATGCGGCTCCCAGATGTCCTTAAGTAGAGGCTTACCCAGGACGCGCTATCTAGGATTGAGTAGTCATCGGCATCGCAGCTTTTCAGCGTAGCCAGTGCAGTGCGGCACGATATCTTTGGGCGGGTCATTGATCATGTTGTCTAGCCATATCTTGGCTTCCTCGAAAGCGTCTGTTTGTCCGTCTATGGAGCAGCATCCTTGCCCAGCGATGCCCCGTGTGTATTCGATCAAGGCTTGTTAGCACTCAGGGCTCTTTGGGCAGATTGCCTTTCTAAACGCATCGAAATCAATGTTACCTGGGTAGGGGATGGAGACTCCATTTTGGATTAGTGATTAAGTGATGAGATTTTCTAAGGCGGGAATGAGGTTCTTTCGCAGGGATTTGTTGTCCAGACGAGGAATCTTTATTGGAGCTGGTACATCCTCGTTTACTCCATAGCCTCGTGACGTCCGCGCCGCTAGTATTCTTAGCAGGAACAGTCGCAGTAGCAGTATCGGATCCCACCCTGGGCATCCAATTACGGGCGATACTAGCAGCGTAAGCGGTAGGAACAGCGGTAATAACAGTCTCTGAAGGTCTCTCGGCCGAGATCCCCAAACTCTCCGACCTTGCCCGAGCACTAGCGGCACGTTGCTCAAGCCTCACGAGACCAGGGTGTAAGCGAATAGCCTCCACCCATTGTCGAGGGTACAGCGTGTCAGCGGAGTTGGTGGTGGAGTCTAGGTCCTGCCGGATGTCAACCAAAAGGTGTAAGCTTGGTGTGTTGCTCAACAAACGATTGGCTGACGAAACCAATGTCGCGGTTGTACAATTTGAACTTGGTGTTCTCGTAATGATTGGTGAGGAGTGATAATTGTGGGGGCGCGAGGATGTTGTTCACTGACCCAAATCAGTTCATTGATCTCACCTCTCCCACCCCTGTCAGTTCTCGTGTCTCGTTATTGTGTCATCTTAATGGCTTTTATAATTCATCGCGGCTGACTTATAACATGAGTGTCACGGGCTGAGTGGCCTTGACCTTGGTGACTCGGGTAGCGAATTGCAATTTGTCGCTACTCACGATTGGCTAAAAGAAGCTCTGTAATCTTAAGCTGGCATAAATGGGTTAAGTCCTTGCAGTAGCCTGACGCTAACACTATGGAGTGCGCAAAATTATTTTCCCGATAGCGGTGAACCTGAGCGACATGAAAAATTTGAAGGAAATATCACCAGGGCCTCCAGGGTAGGTAAGAATAGATTCAATCAAAAGCAGGCAAAGAAACCAAGAGACTTATTAATATCCTTTATGGCCCTACCCCACCGTATCGCCGCATTGAAGTCGACAAGGCAATAAACTAAATTTTTATTTACAGGGAGCCACTGAGAGTTAGTCCCTGCAAGGCATGGCCTGAAGCCAGTAGTGCCCAAAAGGTGAGAGCAGAGTGTCCGCGATTACTGATACCCAGGCCCTTGACGTAGCTTTTCCAGTAACATTGGTGAAGCCAATCAAAAGCCAGGTCAGCCCCTTGTCAAAACCGAGCCTACCCCTCCAAATGATATCATTGTTTGAAGCGGGGAAACTCTCCTTTGTAACCTGGAACTGTCTTCCAAGCTTCCACAATGAAGAAATCGCTCCTCGAGTTAGATCCAGACGCCGATGCGCTGCTCATCTTGCAGAGTCCCAATTTGCAACAAGTCCATGCAGCAAAGGAAGTCGATTTGCGGGACACGGAGGACAAAGCCGAACCGAAACCGACTACCTCGACCCCAGCCAAAGGGAAAAAGAAGAGCAAAACATTAACAGACCTCAAAAAGATCGAGTCTTTACAGCCATATCGGGAGGATGGCAGTCCTAATGAGGTTGAATTTCGGGTATCCACCAAGCATCTTTGCATCACGTCACCAGTCTTCCGGAAGATGATACAAGGCAACTTCCAGGAATCGCAACCCAATGAAAACGGGCTATCTGAAATCAGAACCTCGGATTGGAATACCCGAGCTCTTCTGGTCTTACTTGATATTATACATGGTCACCACCGCCAAGTACCTAGAGACCTAGATCTCGACACTCTGGTACAAATCGGGTTCCTTGTTGATTACTATGACTGCCTTGAAGTCGTTGAAATCTTCTTTGAGCGGTGGCAAGCGCATATCAGCGATTGGTGGAAATATGCTTGGATTCGCTTTGACAAAGCTTCAGTGGATCCGTTTGGTAAATCTCAGTTGTTGATGTTGTTTGTTGCCTTTACATTTCGAAACGAAGTGGTTTTCAAGAACCTTACAGTTTCCGCAGTCCTCACAACATCCGGCCATATTGAGACACATCTACCCATACCAAGCCAGATCCTGGGTATGTACTCTTGCTTTAATATACTACGTAGACAAAGTAGCTAATCCTGAGTAGATAAGATTGATCAAGAGCGCATTGGACTACTCGATCAAATGTTCACTCAACTATACAACTTACAAGAGGACCTTTTCGTGGGACGAGTTGGTTGTTCCCTGGAATGTTCATGCAGACTTCTTGGATACCTGATGAAACAAATGCGGGTCCAGACTCTGCCGATGACGAAACCAGAACAACCGTTTCTGGGATTTAGTGTTACTCTAGTGGCTGGCTTCATCCGGGGTATCAAGACTCCGTCTTGGTATAGCAAAAAGCAAATCGTGGACTCTTGTAAACTGGAGAAAAGCCTCTGCTTGGGAGAGAAAGAGCTGGAAAAATCGATAGAGGGGTTAGACTTAGATGACCTTTGAGCAACCTATTTTAGGTGCCCTCGTCAGTTGGTGTAAATGCTTTACAGAGTACTTGCTAAGTTATTCTCTTCTTCTGGGTTTTGACTACTTGCCACTAAGGCACGTTCAGCTGAACAATTGACTCACATAGCCAATGGCGTGCGGAACAAATGAGTGTATAGACTTCACTAATACCTAGCTAGCTTCTACTAGTCCTCTCTCGATCGAGATTGGGTGCCCAAGCCAACTTAGTCTCAGTACGTACATGACTTGCCGCCGTTACTGTAGAAGTTAGTCTTACTACACAGTATGTGCAAAGTAAGTAGATAAACCTAAAATATCGTATCCTTTTCATCGCGTCATACTCGCGTCACGACTATATCTTCCCCTCCTTCCAACTCCGGAGTACAAGTATGCCCTATCGATCTCTCATTCTTGTTATTGCTGTTCTACTCATTTTGTCTTGAGAGACCTGCACTATTGAACTCTTTCTTGGAAATGCTACTCCTCCCAAATCAGTTTCGCTGTTGCGACTGCAAGCGTAATTTCAAGACAGAGGAAAGTCTATCACAGCATCTTGAAAACAGCCCCGCACATCCACGCAAAACATCCCAAAAGCGTACAGGATGCGACATGTGCAGAAAGACCTTCCACAGCAAGGCTGCGCTGAAACAGCACAAAAGCTCGGTCCGACACCAGCCATTATGCCACATCAAATGTCTAGCAAGTGATAAATGCAAGAAAACATTTGATTGCCCGTCGGCGCAGCTGCATCACTTGGAAAGCGGATCTTGTCCGTCAAAAATAGCAAAGGCGCAGTTAAACGCAGTCATTGTAAAGAACGACGTGGAAGGAATAATCACAACCCAAGGCTCAAGGATGCAACTTTTGGAGAACCACGTATCTGCGAATTCGACATCGCCAATACGTAGCCCACTGCTGACTCCTACGTCTACGGAATTCCTTGAATCCTATCCATCACCACTGCGAAGTCCAGTCTCAGATTATCCGGATACCTCGGACCTCGTTGCGGCAGTCAACCGACGACTGGAAGTTGTACGCGGGCTTACACAATGTCCCCTTTGCCCACCCAGACGTAGCCGTACATACGGCCCCAAGGCCCTCCAACAACACTTGTCGTCAAGCGTTCATTCCAAGATGCCCCTAGCCATGGTTCGGAGTATACCAGGTGAAATATCATTCCATTGTCCATTGGCCCTGACGAAAGACAGTACTACAAGGAAACTCCCAAAAACCTTCTCAACTGTGAGCGGTTTAGCACAACATATTGAGAGTGGTGCTTGCTATGGAGGCAAAGAAACGTTGCGTCGAGCGGTTGAGTACCTTCAAAGTGAGATGAAAACTATGAATTTGGGTGGACTGAAATTGCTGAATTGAAGTTTAAATTTCTATTGGCCTGGATTGTTTGTTTATTGTGCGATTCAAGGTCTCAGTCTGACTTTAAGTTCTTGTATGGTACGTGACCGACGTATGTATAATACTTAGCCAGAGGCCACACTAATTATTACGTCGCGATTTCGATAACCAATAGCTCGCGAAGGATGTGCCCAACAGCCGAAAGTCAGTGACGGGTTGCTAACTGCATTCCCTTGTTTTTCATGTTTCAATTCATATTTGACATACGATATTTTGCACTGAGCTATTTCTAGGCCTGTCAGCAAAGTTCTTCATAAATAAATGTTGGCGGTGCATGTAGCAGCCGACAATGTCTCAGCCTCCCCGCGTGGCTGGATGGGGGTAGAGGAAACGAGCCGAGGCTCGTCCTCGCGTCTCAGCCCGGATAACTACACTAGCTTATCGGAGTGACAGCTAGCAGCGCAATAGGGGTGATTATCCCTTCTTTTTGATTCCTCAGGACTTTCAAGGCTTAACAAGTACTATGGCGTCATATCCGGTGAGTCTAGGTATTTCCAGGCAAACGATGCTATAGCCCCGCCTCAGGAAATCGACCGGCCACCTGAAGCCTCAGTCTGCCAAGAGCAACAGAGCAACTCCAGGGCTACCGTCCAGGTCTGAATGTATGTCATAACCCGGAAAACGTCCACATCAAATTTAGAAGAATGGCGTTGCTGTCATCTTTATGGCAGGCTTGAGGTATCTGATTATTCACGACAGTGATGCGATGCAGATTAAGCCATTGATGATGTCTGGCCGTTTCCACGAGCGAGATTTTCAAAAGGCTAGCGAGGAAGCCATTTTCCATCAACCTGACAAGGTATCCGACGTGAAGCAGCTGAGAGACATAATAATTGAATAACTGAGATGAGAGGTCAATGGTTGAGGGAGACGGGGTTGAGAGGCTGCCTTTGTTGTTTGAAGTTGATCAATATCGAATGCCCGTTTTGAGTCTAGCCTGCTGCACATGGGGTCTAGATACCAGACGATTCCAATTGGTACGGATCAAGGTTACGCTTATAGACACTAAAACCTCGATACTTTTAGCAAGATCTATGCATATACCTGAGACATTCAAGCCATGCCAAACATGAACGACATTGTAACCATGAGGAGTTGTCAATGGCAAAGATGCGAGACCCTAAACTCTGGGTTCATGCATAGTACTGCCCTCCACTCCTCAGTGGTATCCAGCTTTGACACAGTGCAATTGCCTCTTGGTTCAATCATGTTCTCTGATTCTACCTTTATCCACTGTGCGGTAAACAGACAGTGTGAATGAGAACCATTAGGAAGGAAGTTTATGTGCAGCACTTCGAATACTAAAGGGCTTTTCGCCTCAAAAGATGGTTTCTGTGCTTTAGAAACCAATCTTCCCCTGCAACAATTCTAAACCTTCACTACTACACACATAATTGAAGCCTTGCGCCCAAGACACAATTAGTCCAAAGCCACGGGGGACACAACAGACCCAACCTGTTACGACAAGCAAAGACGACAGAGTGCCCCCCTCCCTCTAGTAATACTATTTGCCTACAAACTCTTTTTCCCCGTTCGACCAACGCAGCACTCACATCATGGCGCACATTCCTAGCAAAGCCACTATCTTGGTCTGTTCCGAGGATCATGCATCAGAAGACCCTCCATACCTGAACGCAAAAATCGCCCTGGTCAACAGACCTCAGCCGCTCAGACGGCCATTCTCTCGTAACTTCATCTGGCAAGTCAAGAATGCTCTCATACACCGATGCTTCATTCTTCGTCATCAAAATGCCAGTGGCTGTCCGATTAACGGAGCCTACTATCACTAGAAACTGCTGAAGATGACGGACTGGTTCCTGAATGAAGAAAAAGATGTCGTCGACCTTCGAGTCAACGGCGTCATAAAGGAACTTGTTGCGAAAGGTTGCACTGGACGCCTGGAAAACGTCGTCATGTTCGATGAGCAGGAAAGCGAGGGCGATAAGATCACCAGCCAGCCGTCGTATATCTTCTCTGCTCTGAGGCCGGACTTTAGTGTCACAGAGCGAATGGGATTTTATGTGCTTGATTGGTAAATTTGTAATGTTAGAGGGGATTGGGAGACTATAGCAGATGGATGTCTTTGGGCGCCTAGCCAAATGTCGCTGTCGCTTCTGCATTGATCCAATGGTTAAACTGGCCGATGGTTGATTAGTAAATGGTGTTGGGGATATAAATACATGCAGTACCGGCCTTGGTAGGAAGTACAACATTGATGAAATGAAGCCGCTACGGCCTTCTACTTATCTCGTTTATTTGATTTTAATGAGTAATGGTAAAGCCTCCTCAGAGCCCTTTCAAGTTACTCCGAGCTACCAAGTCATAGAAACAGCATAGATGTAGGGGCCGTCCGTATGTATGTATCGTCCTTGGCTCAGCCTGGGGCAAGTAATCGGTTATTGTACAAAAGCGCAGATGGGTCACAGCGAGCATCTCAACCTTGGTTCAACGAGCCCAGCCTTTCCAGGTTTTCGGTCGCGGCGCTCACTAAATCGGGCAGTGTGTTTCATCCGACCAACCAGAGTGTTGTGCCCCTGACAGGCATTCGGATGAGGAGCTAAAGTACAGGGCACCTCCTCCACTAAGGGCGCTATAGCATATCACAAGAGGGGGTAACTGGTCGTAGGAACAGCTGAAGTGTAGGGCTCCTACGGCGTATAGGGAGGGCGTATGCTCTAGCCACAGCTGTTTCCTTGAGGCTATACAGATCATGCCTACCCTGCAACACTTAGGGATCTAAGAGCAGAGTGGTTCGGATCGGAGCTAACATTTGGGGCCTAGCCTGTTTTTAAACTTCAACCTTTCTCATCATCACTCCATATCTAGCCAATCATCTTATATTATTGTACACTCTTTGGACTACTCCGGAACATGCGGCAAGCATAGTCGTGCTCGGATTTCAAATGTAGCACCGATTCCCCAATTTAGCAATTACTTAAAGAACCTACTTCGATAAATATCAAACTGAATTAATTCTTTTAACACATTGTCTTATCGAGCCTATTAGAATTCGAGCAACAATAGGAACCACAATGTCTACAGCACAAACATGGGTTGCCGCATGGTACGCAGCACCATCTCGTATGTTCGGCGCAAACCTTGAAGATCGGACGATTCGCCAAATCATACATCTCCACGCCGGTGGGCAGAAACTCCGCTTGCGCTTATCTAATCGATACGGAGATCATCCGGTCACACTTGCGAGCATCCGAGTAGGTCGTGCTCAGCCAGGGCTCGGAGAGCATCCGACAAACATAACATTCGGCGGCCAGGCCACTTTCACTCTCAGTCCAGGCCAAGAAGGCGTCAGTGATCCTGTTGAGTTTTTAACGGAAGCATTCACCGATTTAGCCATCTCTTTTCATCTGGTGAAGGGAGAGATTTTGACGGGTCATATTGCTGCACTACAGATGTCCTACGTGTCTGGAAAAGGGGATATTCAGAAGTTTCCACCTGAACTTACGAATTTTGCATACCCTTTACAAACACATTCGTGGTGGCTGCTCAAGGGTGTTGATATCATGCCACGTAGTCCTTTAAATGCTCTTGTGGCATTCGGCTCATCTACAACTGATGGCTTTGGCTCTACACCTAATATAAATCAGCGGTGGCCGGATCACCTGGCCCGCCGACTGCAAAAGCTAGGTGGCACAAAGTTCATGTCAGTCGTCAACGCTGGTATATCTGGCAATCAGCTCACAAGCTCGGTATTGCCTCTCATGAAGCAGAGTGCTGTGCCAGAATTCATTTTTGGAGATTCAGGACAACATCGTCTAGATTGGGATGTTCTTCAACAACCAGGAGCAACAGACTTGATTGTGCATATTGGATCCAATGACTTGCGATCCGGAGTGGCAGCAGAAGATATAATCAAAGCTTATCAGCATATCAGAGAAGAAACACGAAAAACCTACAGTCGCGTCTTTGGAACGACAATTTTGCCTGGTGGTTATACACGAGAACAGGACGCGCAACGCCGAATTGTCAATGCCTGGATCATGGGGCAGGGTAAACAACTTTTTGATGCCGTTTTCGACCTGGCAACCCCACTACAATCCTCTACGGATGAAAGCCTGTTGGCCTCTATCTATGATAGTGGTGATGGGGTCCATCCTAATGATGAGGGCTATCGCTTAATGGCTGAGGCAATAGATGTCGATCAATTATCAGGAAGTTCTAATACATAGAGTTATACTTTTGAAAAATGGAGTAATATAATCAACAAGCGAGTTAGCTAGTAGGGCTTAACTGACCAATCTATCTGACTCTAATAAAGGTCAGACCTGTGTTTACTTGGCAGATGGTTATTATATCAGGTCATACTACGATTTGAGGCCTCTTTACACCTCATGTTATCTCAAGAAGGTATTGTAATGCAAACGGCGCCCCAAGTCGACCGAGATGTCAATCCCTTTGTAATGCCCCTGGTTGCAAGGGCCTCCCCCAATTACATTTTACCAGCAAACCGGCTTGTGAACACGTTAGAGATATCCAACGGTTACCCACTTTCAACATATTTTATAGATAGCATAGAGGACGGCTGAGACAACCAACTCATCATCAGAATTTATACAACCTCAGGTAGTTTCTGATTACATTAACGTATTATATCATGCATAGTCTGGAGATACTAGGCAAGAAGGAGAGGGAGGTGGAAAAGGCTCAAAGAGAATATGTTGCTTTAGGAGCCGCGTCTATGATCTTTCAGCGAGAAGTGGTGGTGGGAGATGTTCATTACCCAGTTATCTAATACACTATACAACACTGAACTAACAGTCCACCCTCCTTGCCATATTGAGACTCAAGCCACCAAGTCCTGGCCTGCCTTAACATTTCTCGTTGACGCATCATAAGCTCTAACTGTCAATCAATTAATTACCAGCTGTTCCTTCAGGCTGAGGAGCTCACTTACGTTCTGGAAGTGAAAACACCACCTATCCAGGTCCTGACTCTCTTCGCAAGAGGCATGGGCGTTTCATCGTCATCCAGCGTGCGCTTCCGAGTTGTTGCTTGGCTTTCATTGGCGGTAGCCTCTGTCTCGGGAACCGCACGAGCGACAGTGTCTTGTGTCTCAGGGATATACTCTATGTTTGTTTTGACTGGAGTTTGCTCGGGGGCGGTCTCAATGGAAGGAAGAGGTTCGTCCATGCTGCTGTTCCCAAGGACCTCGCTATTTGCAGTGCTACATCTTTCATCGACCTTCAACTCTTGAGAAGTATTGATGAAGCTTGCAGGAAGTAAAGTGACCAGATTATGACGTCTTATTTCATCCATGGTCCGTTTCAGATGCTTAGCCAGCTTACATTCTGGATCAAGCTTCCAAATCGTCTGCTGCGTAACAGTGCGTAGAAAAATAAGCTGGCGCTCTTCTTCAGACGTTCTCTGAGCGGGAGACAGGGCAGCTGCGGCCTCTTGAGCCTTGGTTTTGGTAGAAGGTCGGTAGAGAGAACCCATCGTTGGCGATGGGAGAAGTCGATTCTGGAGAAAGTTGTAGATGGGGAAGGGAAAGCGAAGGCTCTTATATAGGTGTCATGGTGAAGGTTAATGTTGCTTGCTGTGTATCCGTTGTCGGCGTGACATGGGGTATAAAGACCAGAGTCCCTTTATTGCGTCTGTGACTGACTTCCTTTCATGCAAGACGTCTAAAGTACATAAGTGAATCCACCAGGTACATCATAAGTGCAGTTCAAAGAATGAAATCAAGATTTAGACCGTCAAATGAAAAAGATATTGTATCTGGTTTCAGTTAATATTGAGTCTACTGCCTCCTTATCCGATTCTAGCATCACTCACCACGACGATACCAATCTGCAGTGTAGCCAAATGAACTCCACAACTAACCCTTGCTTGTTTCCTTTCTCCCCCTATCAGGCGTTACTCTAAATGAAAGGTGTCGTCATTCACCCGAAAAATGGGGTCCAATGACCTCTCAGATGAGCGGCGACCCTCGAAGCAGGATTCAGAAAAAGCACCTGTAAGCTTCATCCAACCAGCCTCAAGCACGATACTAGATGAACCATAACCTGTTAACAAATTGCTTCAGGGAGAATTCCACCGGACTTCTGTAAGACAGGATCATGTGTTAGTGACGTGTTACATGAATTGATGTTCAGGATCCGTCTGAGTCGCAAGAACTGCTAAGTGTATCTTCCCGGCGACAACAATTAGAATGATAGTAAGGAGAAAGGAATAATTCTCTCTATAGAACATCTCTAGCATAAGGCCTCATGCTACTGCTATTCTAAGTTCTGTGTTAGTCGGTCGTTTCTTGTAGCTAATTTCTTAATGTCGCATAACTACCTCATTCTTCGAGACGCGCGGGATATGGCAAATTAACTTGTTTCAACCATTTAACGAGGTCTTATGCTTACATTGGATGACGTACAATAATGATTGCCATCTCCCGGAAGGCAATGTCTACTGCATCAGTATGGGCTTAGTGCGAAGCTCTGATACCTGGGGGATGGTTGGTGTCAGAATAAGTCAGACGCGGGCCGTCCCTTTGCTTTACAATGCGTCAATTGCCTTGTTTGCAAAATATAAGACGTTTGATTCGGCGTCAAGTTTTGGGGATCTGAGAGAATCTGGTGGTGTCGGAGCTTAATCGAGGCTGTGTTACTGTTCCTGAGATAATAGAGCAGAAGAGGTGTGAGACTTGGAAATAGGAAGGACTATCAGCGTTTGGGAGATGGATTCAACATGATCAGAAGATACGATTCTTAACGACGTTGACATGCTTTTCATGATGATCACCATACGTCAGTGAGCGTATTCACATCACCATCTTACTCCTTCCGTCATGACTTGGGGCAATTACGGTTATTTATGACAACAGCTCTGCATCTCGCAGCGAATCAGACAGCCGTTCTTCTACGTCTCGTGCGATTTGAATGTAATTTTTGAATATGAACGCTCAAATTCATAGTCCACGATACCAGCCATCCTCGCCGAGGCAAATGCCTCCGCCTAGCTTGACTTGGTGCTGTTTTGCCGTGCTTCGCCTTATGCCTCTTGCTCTGTCTCTCCTTGAAGTTATCCTCACTCCCAAACGAGGGAACCTTCTACTGAGAGAGGACATTTTCTTCGATCTTCTCACAGAGGAATTATGACTGCCATCCAGGTAGGGACCGCAGCTGACTTTTGTCTTCGGCGACTAACAGTGTTCTGTTGATGGCTGACCCGATGATCACAATCTCTTGATATTCGATTGCGCCTTCATTCCATTTTCCGCCTCTTCTCAATGATGTACTGTTGAATCGAGCGCTTCTCGCCTTTCCCCGAGGCGCTTTCACGATCCCGGATAATAAGCCAAATCCTACAATAGTCAGTTCAAAGTAGGACAGTTTGATCAAGGGCTTGTCGCATGAATTCACAGTGTGCTTCAGCTGAAGATGGCCGATGTTGACAGGGATGCAGGCATAATGTCATCAATTTCAACTGAATGTGCCACCACTTCGCCATGTTGGGTTAGAACCAACCTCTGCAAGCAAGCTGAGGATTTACCAACGTTGCGCTTTGACTACTTCCGGAAATCCTGCACTCTCTGGTTGGTCAGACTGAATCGACGGCGCGTGTTTGGTAACTTGATAAAGTTAATCCGACCGCCACCTTCAGTTGAGACGGACAAGGCGGTTTCTAGAATCTCATCTGTGCATTATACAAAAGCAAATGAAGCTATTGTTGGAACAGATGCGATGATGTTTCGCTTAAACTACCAATGAACAACGAGTTATTCCCCATACATCCATGCCTTGGGTTCTACATTGGGTTAAGGATGGAGGAGGGTAGATGTCGGTAAAGTCCGACGACTTCCAAAAAATACTATACACCATATTCAACGCGTAATAGCGGCCTATGGCTTCTGGAAAGGTGCTAGAAGCAGATCTGGCCTTGCTACGTACTGAATGGACTATGCGCCGCTGCTGATCCAGAGGAAGAGACAGCGGACAGGATGGGAGGACAGCCGCGCAGCTTGGTCTCAACTTTGTTGTCAGTAACTGAAATAGAGCATTAGAAGCATAGAACCGACATTTAAGAAAGATTCAAGCTAGATTTTACAGTCACCTACGATGCAACATCTTCAACCTCTCGGCGCCGAACAAAGAAGCAATATTCACATCGTCTAGCTACAATAACCCTTGATGGCCCCCCCAGTCTAGGTCACATTTGATAGACAGCAGGGTTCACTTCCATACTCTCTTTGTTGTCTCTGTAACACTTACGTAGCGCTTCAAGAAGCGAGGTTTTATTCCATATGCTTCAATGACCTATAAGCCTTCCTATGCAGAACGTTCCCCCAACTCTCTCTCTTCTCTTCTTCTTCTCATCACCATCGTTCTGACGAAACGACAGTAACCACAAACATGAGCACCCACGCTAAGTACCAGTGGCTACAAGACTCCGGTGAGGACCAGTGGCAACAACAAATTGGTGAGTATGACTCACAGTACAGAAGTCGTTATCTTACACAAAATACAGTCCATCTTTTTGCTCACTTCCGAGACCTGGAGATCTTCCAACCGGCTCGCGGACTGCCACCCGGACGACTAGTGAATAAGCCAAAGTCGCGCGTGGCGAAACCGGTCCCCCTGCACCATATGGACACTCTGAATGATTTCCGCCTGGGAAAGCGAATGCACGAGCGTCGTGGATTGCCTCATGGCACATTTATTAACGCTCGACTTTAAGGTCGGACACTGCCTGCAAGAATCTCCTTTTACCAAGTATTGTCATATTTCACCAGTCTTCCGCTGAGAAACTCCGACTCAAGTAGCCATTGCTTGCCAACAGCTACGGGCTAGGATGAGCGGTCTGGAGAGTGACGGATGAAATCGACTGTCGGGAACTGGGATGTCGTTAAAAAAGAGGAATGGATGTAAACAACACCATTGTGAGACGAAAAAAAAAAAAAAAAAGAAGGGTTCACGATGGTCTCAACACCAGTACGACGGTCTGCCCTCCTGGACAGAGTACGACTGTCAATATCGCGGGGAAGAACATACGCGGGTATCAGCGGCCTACCGATGGATAAAGCACAAGAGAAAAACATTATATTTGTGTAGAGGGCATCTGTTGTTGGGTTACTGTCAGGCTCTTGTGATGAAGGTCAGATGAGGGCGCACTATCAGTGGTAGATACCAAATCTAGATGATTCTTTAGACCAGTTTAAATGTCTTCTGCCAGGAGATATTTGCCTCACTCACAGTGACCTTGACTTGAGGGGAGACCCTCTGCATTGGGTCCTGCGGGCTCCCCTACAATACCATTCTGGATAAATATCCATGACATCACCGCCGCCCGGAGTCAGCCCCCACCAGGGAAATTGACCTCCAACCCATCCACGATAATTCAGGCCTGAAACAAGAGTTTGGAAGAGAGGAGCCGTTACCCTAGATAGAAAATGGTGATGTGAGTCGCGTCTGAGTAGATTGTGGCGGTTGGCCTCCGTCCTTAGCCTGGACTTATACATGATTGGGGCCTGAAGCTCGTGAGTAGATCTAATTTCCAACGAACAAGTCACCCAAATCGTTGATTTGGGCCCATTGTCAACCTGCCTCGCTGATGATATTATTCTCTGATCATGATCAGTGGTGACGAGAACAATGCTAAAGCAAGTCTGAGCTGTATGCCAATATAAACGCCAATTATACACCGTTATGATACCAATGTAACTGCGATGTTGAGAGGCAATAAGTTGCAAGTTTGTTGATGGTGGCGTAAGCAAAATCTATCTCATAATTCGCCCACCAAGTAGAAAACGCCTTCAGTTCCTTTACCACAGAGAAAAAGCCAGACCAGCAGTGTAGCGAAGTCGGTGTAGACGGAATGGGGATCTGGGGAATTGTTAGCTATATGAAAAACAGGGAATCACTGATTGAGGGGTTGCAGGACGAACCAAAGCCAAGGCTTCGATGCAAGTCTCAAAGCCTTTGTTGACGAGGAGGATGTTCAGGCACCCAGTAAGTCGGCTTACACAGAACACCAAAACTCGAGCCAACAAAGGAACTGAAGGCACAGAAAGATCCGGTCACATAGCAGGCGACTGACAAGCCCTCCTCCTCCCAACAAGTCGGCGAGAAAGCGAGGGAGTCCCTTCTGCACTCCTCGATCCTTCCTCAAGAGGAGGCAGACGCGCTCGTCCTGAGGGGTAGGTTTCGGGATTTTATACCGGTTGCAATGTGTGATGTTGCCCGGGTCTTTCTGGCATTGTTTCGAGAAGAGGGAGAGAAGGGAAGGGAAAACAAAAGATTTGTGCTTGGGCAAATGTTGTGCTACCTGAAGTTCTGTCACTACCACTGTCACTTCTATTGCCAGTATGAGTATAAGCGCTACCGTCACTCATTAGCTGTGAATAGCTGCCGCCCCACTACGTCTTGACAGTTCAGGGTTCTTTGCGCCAAGCATTTGCAGCCTGGAGAAGCATTGACAGACTGGCTGAAGAGGAGGATCTCACCAGATATTATATTGCGACGCGACAAAGAAACCAAACACAACAAGTAGATTGAGATTAATACAATTTAAGAACATGATATCAGAGAAAGCGACCAGCCAAGAAACGACCCGCCGTCTGTGATGGGTATGCCAGCTTGTTCAACAATAAGTTTTGCTATCTTTCGTCAGTGGCAATTAGGGGGCATTCATCGCATGAGCAGTGTTCTTTGCTGAAAGAGCAATAATATTATAGTGGGGGCCGCGCTAGGGCACGCCTGGCAACACATCGTGACTAGTAACAAGTTTCTGAACACCGACTAATGAACAAACCGACAAGATGGAAAAGAGTCGTAATCTTTCACTAGCACATAAAACATAGTGGAACTTCAATCAAGTCAAAGGGGAGATACTTCTTTACGCAGATGTTCATTTATGCACTTCAAGTAAAGAGGCTGACCAGCCAGTCTTCCTCTCAAGATGCCGCTCCGAAGAAGATGATAGGCCACATCACTCTTAGCAAGTTTGGTGAGACAGTGTGTAAGATAAACTTCCAACAGATGTAGCCCCAGAGGGCGAAATCAACAGTTGCCTTTATCTGGCGTTATAACTCAACCAGAGAGGGTGTTGTTGATGAATGGGTTGTTTCAAGATTTCGACGCCAACGTCTTGGATCCTCATTCAAATCACCCATCTTTTCTCTTTATTGGCTTTTGAACTAGGACTTGGGAATTTATCTCTAGTATTCTTTTTCACACATGCCTTTCTCAAGTTTTGTGTGGCTCACGTTGACAATACTTTATTCTGTTGATGACACTATTGCTCTTTGTGGCGGGCCTTGGTTCAATTTTGTCTACAGACGAGTCTCTAACATACATAAAAAGCCTACCCAAAGACCCAACTATACGTTCCTCCTGCAATTTTCATCATCAATCATCATTGCTTATTATTCGTTTCGCGATAGTTTGTCTAATCTCCTCTCCGAAATCTTCCAAGTTCTCTCGAGTCACCATGGTATTTTCGATGCCTGAGCACTTGTCATCGACCTCAATTAGCTCCTGTTGTACCTCCAAAAGCTTTGCGTCATAGCCTTCGGGGTCGATTTCGTCGGTTCGTTTTTGCAGGGCTTCGATCTCCCTTTCTGCTGTTCTTATTCTCCTTTTCACGGCCTTGATCTCCTTTTCTGCTGTCTCGATTCTCGCTTCCACCGTCTGGCCTGGCGATACAGGCTCTGAATCTTGTCCTTGGTTTCGAATACGGAGTTGCTCGAGTCGCATCTTTTCCTTCTCCAGTATACCTACTCTTTCCTGCAACTCTTGCGTCTTTTGACTCTCCTTGCCCAGCTTCTCCTCCTACGAAGTTTGCCGCAACTCGAAGGCAGCCATCCTTTCATTCAGGGCTTGAAGACTCTCAGCCTCAAATGGGGTCCTTTCGCTCTCCTGGCCGTGTGGCTCAACGCGAGGCCGTTTTCTCTTTTGTGCTGCTGTGTTCGAGGACGATGATGTAACCTCATCGTAAGCGGGCAGCTGTTCGAGCTGGGTGCGAGGCCCCTGTTCTGGCTCAGCAGAAAAACGAACAATTTGGGCACCTTGGCCGCTATAAAGGCTCTGCAGGTCAAGCTGGCGTTTGCGAGCGGATCGGTAGCGGCCCTCATTTAGTGCGTTGCGGATGGCATTCAGTTGAGCTTCACACGAAGCACTGTAATCGATATAAACCGATAGAGATGCCACTTGTGATATTTCACGAACATTGTCAAGAACCACGCCAGATTGCGTGCGGCCTTGCATCGGCTGTTCTTTCGTTTGGAGAGGAATAAGAACGGTGACATTCTCATTGAGCTCAAAATCGAGACCAAGAACCTGAGAAATGAGTTTGTTCCTCACGGGTTGAGGGACTGGTGCAAGGACTTGACATGAAAAGGTGTCAATGGTGGAGAGCGGGATACTCAAAATAAGAGACGAAGGCTGAGTGTTTTTGTTTTCGGTGCGCTTGAGATAGATAGGTATACAGATCTCGAAGAAGGAGGAATCCTTGTCGGATCGTGTCCTGAATGTCAAGTTTCTTCGTTTGGGATCAGGCTCGGCCAGGTACTTTAGGGTATCGCGACTTCGCTAGGCGACGACGGCAGCCGTAGAGATTTGAGGATTTATTTCTGACATATTTGTTCAGTCTTTCAGAACGAGGGGTGTTGTTCTGGGAGAAATGGGAATGAATGAGAGATTACGTTGACCTGAACGCGAGCAAGTCGGTCATTGAATTGATTCAACCTCGTAGGCAGCAATAACACCCATCGCATCGGCTCGGGATGGAGGATTCGCCGAGGGGCTGTTCTAAATTTAGCGACTTGAAGCAGCGATTTGACACTGGCAAACGATTTCGCGTTCATCACGTGATCACGCGCTCTCCAACTGCCCCGCAACGCGCATCATCTTCGTGCCCCTCATCTCTCTTCTCTTCCCCTCCATCTCCAACTCTCCATCCCCCACCAAATCTTCTTCCATTCACAAGCACACAGCACAAGTCCAAAGACCCGGTAAAC
Source organism: Fusarium bactridioides (assembly GCA_013623355.1). Classification (NCBI taxonomy): domain Eukaryota; kingdom Fungi; phylum Ascomycota; class Sordariomycetes; order Hypocreales; family Nectriaceae; genus Fusarium; species Fusarium bactridioides. The sequence continues at coordinate 31,905 of JACCKW010000494.1, forward strand.
CACCACTACAGGCCGTTATAAAATTCCGACTTGTACCCCATCAAACGAGCGCGATGCCTCCTTTCTTGGAACAACCGGGGCACTGTAGACGGGACCTGGTTCAGCGCCCGCCGGCTGTGGTTCGGGGGCCTGACGTTTGATCTTGCCGGCTGTGATTCGGGAGTCAACAGGTTGCCGGTTGGTGTAGTAACTGGTTTGATCTTTGGTCCGCTGTGTTGTGTGCGCTGTGTTGAACAGGTGCGTTGACGCTCTTCTCTGACTAACTCTGTTGTAGGTTCATTACTCCGAGCACCGACATCTTCTTCTCCGAATACCAGCAATCTTTCATCCGGCGCGAGAATATCGTCATCGATTCCAACGGCTATCTACCTTGCTCATGCTGGCCTCCGTGACGAACTGGGGTTGTAACTTGTTGGTAAGACACCTGAGGACCGTCTATTCTCAGAGCTAATGTGTTCGGTAGCTGAACCGTTGAGAACCTTATCTGTAACGCCACTCCTCTTCCAAGTCTCCTACCTCCTCTCAAGCCAAGCTGCATGCCAACAGCTCAAGGCTTTTACCTGCTCATCAAAATTGCCAGTACGACGAAGAGCTGGGAACTCTCCATTTCTCAAGCTAGCGTCTTTACCCACATCTGGGATTGGCTACATCAATATCGCAATACAAGTCTTTGATCACCAGCAACAAGTCACACGACAATGAAAAAGTCTGCTACAATTACACATCAGAGTTCGCCTCCGCGCATGTGGGTTCCTCTTTTGAATAGCCCTGCCTACAATAGAACGAGTCATTTTTGGAAAGCTCTCCAACATCTCAGCGTCGACCGAACAGAGTCCACCAAGTGACGCTTATCCGCCGACCAGCACATCGCCGACTTCATCACTCAGTGGTTTACTTCAGTCTATCAGGCCTTGGTTCTCGATAGACAAGTAATCTTCCCCACAAGGAGAACAATCCCCTGGGGCTCACAACAGGGACATCACCTGTACGAAATAAAACGTCTCCTCCCCATAGACACAGAGGTAATATCATAAGATAGTTATCAATCGAATGCACATTTCACCATCTCAAACTTAAGACCAAACCAGACCGATGCTTCGTTCCCACGTTTTGACTCGTCTTCCTCTCGTAGCGGCGGTTCCCTGTAGATATGCTCCATCATGCTCACTGACCGACTGCCCATTCAAGCGCTAGACTACTGTAACAACTCCAGTTATAAGCCTGGTTCACTCTCCCAACGTCAGATATCCACCTGTACCGTATCTAGTACTTGGTCAAGACCCGTTTAGCACCAAGAGAACGAACGCGAAAAATATCCAAGCCCTAGCAGAGAAGACAGAGCTTCCGAGGAACAGCCCTTCTGCTGACGCCTAGATCAACAAGCCTTGCAGTGGGTGCATCTTCATAACCGAAATGCCCTTCCGGTCGATTTGCTTGCGGCATGTCATTTGCCCAACTTCCGCGGCAATCGTTGAGCCATGAACTCTTGTGCTTTGTTTCTCTCGACCGCGACACACTCCTCACACGAGCCAGCTCAGTCTGATGGCCTCCCAATTTAGTGTAAAAGCTTGTAGTTATTGAGCTCGTTCTGCCCACCATTAAATGCCTCGATTGTCTGATCATAACTGCGTCTCGTAGGATAGTGCGACTCTTGAGTAAGGCTGAGTATGGCCGACACAAGTCTTGAGACGACCTTCAACTTCCGCGCCCTTTCTCTATTCCCCAACTTTGGCCGTTGCAGCATTGTCGGCCTTCTACTCAACAGCGGCTACGGCCCCTTCGACGTTGAAAGTATTCGTGAGTAGCACCATGTAAGCGTCTCGTTAGCTTTCCAGAGTGTTTCTGTATCTTCTTAGTTGCTAATGCTTCTCATTAAGACTTCCTCTTATATCCTCAATCTCGCTCATGGCACTGATTCCAATCTCGATTTGGCGCTCAGGTCAAGCTACATCTGTCATATCCACATTGGGAAGGGCTCTGATAGCATTCTTGTCATTGGTACTCAGACCAGCTCCGTTGTTGGCACTACTATTCTCAGTGGCTGGCTTGATGTTCTAACTATGGTTTACTTGAGGTTCTTTGTCCTCCTGATTGACAATATTTCAGGGCGGCTCACAGGCCGGCCTCCGGAAAAACAAGGCACAATGGGATTTTCTCCTCCCTCCCAAGATGTCAAGAATCAATTTGAAGCGCATGAAACATAGGGCGACTACAAAACCAATATCCTTCAACTCACTCTACCTCTCCCGAATAGGTTCGACGCCGGAAATATGGTTCTCCTGACTGCGGCAAGCATCATGGCGCACGGCTCCCAATCGACCTCCATCTTCTGTTACGGAGGAGGTCTGTATGCAAACCATGGCTCAATCAACTAGCACGATGCATGGTTGATTGAGGATAGCTCTTGAACAAGGAAATATATACTTATAGATGTACTTTTGTCTATCTATAAGTCTTTTGAAGGTTTGGAATAGCTCGAAAAGCTTATTGGGGTCGAGAAACTGGGGTCCGGGTCACCCACGACATATCACCATATGAACCCTCTCTTGTCTACATCCTGTTTGACTTCACAGATAGTCTAGACGAAGGCCAAGTAGTTTCCGCGACGCTCCTTGTCTCAATAGAGCCCTCAAACCCGTAATCATCCATCTTATAGATATTATTCCGTCGACTCCCCTAGAGACGTCTCACCTTCGATCCATACATCGAGAGGCATGATGTTTTCTGGGAGCAAATCCATGGCCCATGCCTCGTATAAAAGCTTGAAAGTCAGTGAGCGAGATTTACGATGCAACATGACTCTAACCAAAGAATGTCCAGATCTTCAATTGACTGTGTTAACTGGTGCCCAGATAACTCAGCTTAAGGGCAGACATCTCGGCTTGTGGATGGGAGAAGCCCCCGCCGTCAATTTGCAAAGCAATCAAGAAAGCAGACCGGTGCCATAAGTATATCCACATTAGCAAAGAGCATTCTTGGGTCTGACCATATAGCTATATTTCGATTTCGGGGAGGTTACATTGGAATGCTTGTTCAGTTGTCTCGAGCTACGATGAGTACAGTTGACGTGTTTACTGACTCCAGACTGAAGAGGCAAGCTAGGCAAGGTTGATCACAAAGATCCACTCGCCTAGCCATTAGCTTTGCAGCAGTGTCCCAATTAGAAGCCCATCTTGATCCTAAATAGGTAATAGAACTGTAAAGCTAGAGCTGAAACAGGTAGATCGAGTCAAGGGGTACGGGGCGAAAGATCCACTGACCTGTTCCAAGCTAAGGTTACCTTCAAAAGACCACCTTGATACAAGGGATGGAAATAAACTTAGAAAAAGGTAGTCTGAACTTATGCTAAGTTACCTAAGTCTTTTTAAGGTTTAGGATAAAGGTTATGGGTTTTGTTTTCTCCCCTGGCTAGCGTGCTAGAAGACATGTTGGCATCCAGAATTCGGTTTATCCAGAACACCCGTGCAATCCAAAAAAAAGTCAAGAACGATCGCCCCGGCTTGCCCCTTGAGCAAGCTTCTTGCGAGGTTCAAAGGTCATGTTTCCAAGATTCTTAGGGGGCTTGTAAGCCCCGTCATCACGGTTCTCTTTATCAATCGCATCGTCTGCCTCATCGGAGTATCGCTTCTCATCCTCTTCCGCCATTCGGTCTTCTGAGCTTTCTGACAATAGTCGCTTGCGAACACGGATTGAAGACTGGGGCATCTCGTTTCGTTCTTCATTCAGTTTATAGAGTTCGGCCTTGATCAGCATGTCTGACATGTCGCGGTATGGGATTGAGAAGGGGGTGTTGGGGCAGCCGTGACATAGATGGTCAGGCGCAAAGTCATGAAGCTGTAATGTCAAGAGGCCGTCTACGGAGTTTTTTTCGGCGTCTCGAAAGGGCTAAATGGGTCAGCGTGTTCCTTTCATGTATGAGGTTGAAAGATATACCTGTGACCGAACAACTTGCTCAATGTCCATGTCCATATCGACTTCATCACTATCTTGTGCTGGGCTGAAGGTGGGCTTCCATACTGATATGGTGGACTCTTTGTCTTCATTGAGATCAATGCAAAGAACAACTTTGATCTGTCCATCGGTATGATGAATGTACCGTCTGGCAATTCGCCGCAAACGCTTTACGTCTTGAGTCAATGCAACCTCGAGAACTACGCCCGAGTACCGGGCTTTGATGTGACGAAACTGAGCATCCGGTTGTTGTACCCATTTGTCATCGCCATTGATCAAAGTAACAGTAGAGGACATGCCATTGTTGATGCTCTCAGTGAAGGCGCGTGCTCGTCGATTCTGGAGTCCGATTTCGCGAATTTTGCTGACGATAGCGCTTGAAAACAACGAAATAAAGAGGTCGTGGACAGTGGAAGGCATGCGAATGCTGATAAGTTGACGTCGAGGGTTGTAATCGAAGCGTCGAAAGGTAGCCTCGAGCTTGTCGTGGAGGCGGCTGTAATCAGCCTTGCTAAGGTGGAATTCCGTTAGCGGTGAGTAGTCACCAGTCCTGCACTTGCGCTTGAACTCGACAAGCCGTTGGGGTAGTTCATCAGCGGTCGAGGCCCGTTTGCGTTCGTCGGAGGCTGGAGGCGAAGGCAGAGACCCAGACCGAGACTTGCGCTCGGTCGGGGTGACCTTTCGAGGGGACTTGGCGGGATGCGAAAGAGGTGCCTTTTCTGGTGATGTATCGGGTGACAGATGATGCGTAGCGCCCATCCTTGGAGTGCACGCGCGTGGAAAAGCGATGCGATGTGATGATGGTGATGTTGTCTTGGATTAAATGACGATGGCGGGGCGCGTTGAGAAGTGGATAGAGCTTATCTTATCAGCGCGGCGATGACTAAGGCCAGTGGCTGGCTCGTTTAAAGTCACGTGCAGCAGCACACTTATCCATGAAGACTTCTGATATTAAATTAAGAATGTGTAATCCAAGATCCTCTGGATTTATACTAAATTAAATCATTTAGCCAAGTTTACCTAAAGTTTTTTTTATTTAGGATAGAGGTCCTAAGTATCATTACATCCCGGAACGAACTCCGCCCTGCCCTCGGTTCTGCAGCTGTCTTTCCATTGAACGGAACATTCGATCTTGTTCTTGACTTGTAGATAATTCAGATGCTCTTAGACTCGTACATAATACCATGGCGATGCCCTACTTCCCATGGACGTTCTTGTGGCTGTTATCCAGGATGCTCCCCAGGTCAGCGGCCCTGGCCTGCTATGGTTGCTCTTGGCGGTATGCTTCCTTTTGAACGCTCGGTGGTTGAGTTGAAACTACCATCTTGTAAAGTGTTCCGTTGGAAATGCAGGGGCTGACAATGTTTTGCGTTACCTATGCCTTGACGGTGTTCTTAGATTCGATTCCCGTGATGGGAGCGCTGTGGATAGCCCTGCAGACAGCCACAAGACTATAGCATAACTATAAGTGCTGGTAAAGCTCGAAGAGGTGACAGCCAAAGTCGAGATCTTACTAGCCGTCACCCTCAGAGAGATATTCAAGCACCGTACCGTTAGTGGCAAATCGTTATTCCACCATGGCTTGCTGACATCATCAGTCTCGCTTTAAGTCCCACCAATACGGAGCCTCATCGTGGCGGCTTTCAAGGACCCTCTGGTAACAGCGCGCTAAACCGTTGGGGGGTAAAATTGACCAGGCCGGGCATGAAATAATCTTTCTTAAAAGAGAGGAGGAAAAAGGAGGATGAGGGTACCTCAGAAGGTTGGTGGTGTGATGCGCCGGTATGGAGGACCTCGGCCGCCCCTCAATTTGGTCTTCAACAAATGAAGATTCCCAAATCCTGGCAAAGATCTCGCCAAACTGATGCACCGTTCTCGTGGCTTCTGGTTTCTGGGGCCGCGATACCCCTGAGGATATAAGAGGGTCCAAGATGGCCGATGCTGAGCAAATTTACTAGACAACGACTTTGGAACATGGTCCACAGTTTTCACCTGGAGCAGGTAACGAACTATTGCAATGACGGCGTGTCGTTGGCTTCCACGCCGGATTCCTCAGTAGCCTCAACGAGAGAGGATAGTCTGGATGGCCGGGGTTTATGCGGGGTTGAGGTTTGGAAACGTATGTAGCGATCGCAACAGCGTACGCCGTGAGCGATGTGAAATAGTGGCTCTATTGGAGAGGAAACCCTCCGCATAACCCAATCCCATGAGTACACGACAATGACCTTGATAGTGGCGCCGTGATGAGAACAATACGCACCGTAATCCAAGAGAAAAGTCCGGAATTAACCAGTACTGAGTGTCGCGATCGCAGCCTATGCGAGGTTGTGGCTGGCGTTGTGACTGTTGATGTGCATACTTCCTTGTTCTCTTCAATCCACGGTCTCTTGCTCTAAACCCACTCGGATCAAACTTGAGCATCTTGCGAGCTTACATGAGAAGCATTGCCGACCAGGCGCCGCAGAATCTCGTGATCCTGCAGTGGTACTGCTTGAGAAGTTGTGGGATTCGAGGTTGACTCCGTGGCGGCGGTAGGGGCTCGAATGCGCGCGTCGATGGTAAGGGTAATCATCGTGAGCAAAGCTTGCGGCATATGTACAACTCAGCGTGTTCAGCTTCCTCCACTGAGCGGGGGGGACGAAGGCAGACTTGGTCAGGTGCTTCGGGATCCAGGCTACCCCAGCGATGTTGGTCAAGAAACTGCCACATTGGAAGAGCTCGATACTCAAGGATGTTCCTGCGGTATTGGTAAACTCGTAGTGCCAGCGGCTTGCCGGTCAGGGCGGTACAGCCAAAAGAACCTTTTAAGTTATCACAAGTGACGACAAGTGAATGGTTGCGCTGGCTCCCGTGGCGCGTCGTTTACTTTGTAACTTTGTGAGTTCGATTGTGCTATAAGCATCGGTATCCGAACATGATGGATTCGAATGCGGTGAGACACCTCAATTAAGACTGGACCTGATGCTTCTGTATCATAAGCACGGTCCTGTATGGGTCGGTGTTCTCTGTTGTGTAGCAAGGTGAGAACCAAGCTCGGGGGCGCATACCTTGGAATATGGATCCTTCCTGGGACAAGGTATTGACTTGAGGTTCTGGTGGCTGGATGCAACGGGGAGCCAAAGTTCCAGACTAGATTGGCTATATTGTTGACCGTTAGAGAACCTCTCCTGCATAGTGCGCCGCTGAGCACTTGATATGGTAAAAGTACCCTCGTTGCTTGGCAATCATTTTTGGTAGTCGCTTACAGCCGTGATCGTGCATGTGCAATCGAATTTATTGCTTATATACATGATCTTGATTGTCGCTTGAAGGATTGGAATCGTCGTACGCGGCCACGATCGTGGTAACCTATGATTTGGCAGGTCGATGCTGTAAGTATGGCTTGGGGCGCATCGCGTCGGCAGCGGCGTTAACGTTTCTCGGGAGCCTTCCCTGCTTCTGGGATCTCGTTTCCTGGTATACCTAGCGGAAGGCCCGGAATGTCACCTTCGAGGCTTCACGTGAATTCGCCAGATGAGCACCAGCGCTTGGCGGAGGACTCCCAACACTACGCGATGGAGTTGGGATCGTCGCTATTGATCTAAGTAGGGCGGGAATGAGAGCGAAGGAATATGACGTGGGAACGTCTGGCTGGATGGTGTCGATAGGTGGCAGGAGAAAGAAGTTTGCTTCGCTTTGGCTGATTTGTAAGGTATGTCAATAGGTTGAGAGGTTCGTTTGGGCGCGGGCGCGGGCGCTGCGGCGGTGGTGGCCGGGCTGGATACAGTAGGATTGCGATTGGGCTTTCGGCGGGTCGGAGATTGGGATGCGATAAATTTGACTCGGTGGCTGTGTATTAGGTTGACAACTGGTATTGAAGATGATAGCGGAAGATGCAGATGAAGAGTCTCATATGCCATGCGAGAGGAGCCGAGCTCTGATGAGCACATTTCCTTCCGCCCATGTAACCGTCTACTTTCTCGAGGTTCACGAGCCCTAAAGCAACCACAGGCCTCGCCTTTGCCCGTGGGATTTCCTACGACTTCTCTACAGCGAACTATGCACGACTTTGCCATTACTGAATACCTATCATTGACAAAAATGCGCTACCTCATGACAATGTACCCGCAAAGACATCAACCGCCTGAGTAGAGCGAAAGAGAGTGAAGAATCGCGCCTACATCAGCAGCGAGAGCGAAGGTGAGCATGCCAGATGCTCACAAGTGCAACGTAATAAGGCCCTCGACGAGCACCGTTATAAATGCAACTTGTGTATGAAAAAATACCTCGTAATTAGTCTGTACCAGCAAAAGGCCGCCGCCCTCGTAGCTAGTAATCCATCACCGATCACACGACTCGACCTCTATTGTACCGTCTGTAAATTCCAGGCCTCTAACCTGTCCTAGACATGCGAAGAAAATACGTGTCTCACTAATCTCCTTAAGCATTTTTCCTCACTTCCCGTTGAAGGTGATATAAATTCTCTTGGTGTCGAAGGTCCCAAGGGTTCAGGATTATGACATATTTTTTGGTAAAAGCTGAACGTTTTGGCTTATGGAGCCTGATGAATTGGCTTACTTGCTGAAATGATCGCTCAATTGGCTAAAGCCTAGGGTTATTAGCTTTAGTGGAAGTGCCCTGTAGCCCACTGAAGAAAAGACCACGAGCCCTAACTCGTCAGTGTTTAACTTTAGTTGGATTGCGATGCACTGCACTCAGATATTTCTGACTTCAACATCTTCAATTCCTGCGCATGATATTTCTCAGGGTTTTGAGTTACTAGATCTTGAAGCTGATATGTGAGATCTTTATGTAGTCGTGAATCTAGCAAGTTCTACGAAAAAGGTCTGACCGATTTAAATTTTCGTGAAGATTTAGGACGTCCAGAAGCCAACATTGACCATCGGTGCCGCTATCGCGCGCATTCTCCTCATCGCTCCTTATAATTGCTACTTCAATACTAAGCTGAGGACTATCTTAATATTGATCTATTTTCTGCGACCTATCGATTCTGCACCGTCATGCCTATTTTTCGTTCTCCAGGCGTGTTTATTCGGAACCGAACTCGCCTCATCTCCGGCATCCGCAGATCAGGCTAAGCAGAAGCTCAGTCACACAATCAACTGTGCAGTCGTTTCCGAGACCTGAACCCAGGGCAACAAAACCAATGACTCGAATGAAGATAAATACAAGTGTAAAAATGGCAAACCGACGAAAAACAATCGCTAGATAGCCACCGCCAAAAAAAGCCCAAGGTCGTACAGGCATAGACCGGTTTTCCCAAGAGACATACACCAGTCGCCAGACTTACCGTCCAAGCACTGCACTTGCTGCCAGTCTTAGCGCGGAGGAGCTTTAGAAGGCTGGACATGGCATTGGCGTATGGCCTGGAGGATAGACGTCTACATTCAGGGCCCTCCTCAGTATGCTGTGTTCGGGGGAACGTCAATCGCCGCTACATGAAACCGGGATTGAAGTTGCGTGGTATTCCGAGTCGGAACTGAAATGCCTGAAACGCACACTCAAGCTGATCCCGGAGTCTCCAAGCATCAGAGCTGTCTGTAAGGAATTGCAGTTGGAAGTATAAGTAGGTCACCTCAATACGAGGCCTCGGTGTATACCGCTCTAGTGAATATCTCTCTCACCGAGCCTCGCATTTGCACATGCCACGAAGGCTCGACGAAGATAATCAGTGTAGATAAAGCCAGCTGACTTTCTTAGGGAAACCGGGAATGTAGAACTACGACATTGCGTGCAGGGAACTTATTACATGCGGCATATGGCCGCCATCGCCACCGAACATTGCTTCTTAGTGTCGCCCACGCCGACTCGATAAATCCTCGACCACGAGACCTGCGTCAACCCATAGTCCGCTGGTGTACTTGTTCAACGCTACCCGGTTTCAAAAGACCAGTGAGATGCATTGGCTTAAGCTTAATAGCCCGTGTTAATGCCAAAGAGGCACGATTTATGCTCGAGGATAACGAGTAGTGCGACTGAAGCTCTGAAGAGCAACTTCCAGCGTGTCTAGCATAGCTACGAGGCACCGACATATGTGTATTAAGTGAGCCATCTTACCTCAGCATAGATGCAACGTCAACAACAACAACCATTACATGCAAAGGATAGTTGGGCTAGGATACGGGCGGACCTCAAGGACCATTTAGGCGACCGCACACAAGGAGACAGGTCCCAACTCCGGTGCTCTCATCCCCACTGCTGTCCAACTTGTTTCATCTTTCTCTCTGTCTGTCTAGCGGCTATCGGCGTAACTTGTAGGTGGGCTATCAAGGCTCTTCAAAGCGATGCCACTATTCGCAGATGTCCTCCGCTCGCCATCTGGAACATCCAACGCAACATGCCAGGCACCTTTCTTGGACGGACTCGCGTGCTGTTCAAGCCTTATTGGAGACTGTCGTGGCTTTCCTGAAGTGGATCGAGGACAGTATAATCTCTTGCGCCAGATCAAAATGTCTTTTGCAATTCTTATCAGGTCGAAGCACTATCTCTTCCCCTGTCTACTCAAACACGCCTGTGGAAGCAGATGTCTTTGATTTGGACCTACAAGCCAACGCTGGCTGAGTAGATGAAGTGGGCGTGCTCGCCGCCAATTGAGATCTGACAAAGAAGCACCGGGAGTCTTTGTCTACAATTCTTTCGTTCCTGTCACTGTGATGGAGCTTACTACCTTCGTGTGATTCGCAGGCTATCAGATAAATGCCGCGTTGTCAGTGAAAGTAGAGCGCCCGGGAATGTTCCGCTGAATCTCTCGGTAACAACAAAAGCCAAAGACACCAGTAACTACATCCACTGAAGCGGCTCAGTGATTGTCTTGGATATTCTCATATCGTCTAGTGTACTGTTGGTGAGGTGGAAGTAATACAGCAGCCAGGTTTGGAGGCAATACAGCGGTAGACGGGGGCAAGGAACTTGGCTGCACTGGATCGCGGCAGCACGAGTCCTTCCAGACCTTTGTCCCAAAGGATAGTGATTCCTGAACCTTGGCGTTTCCTAACTACTCTGGTACTATGAGATGATCCGTTGGGTTGTTGTGCTGATTACCTTGTCGATGGCTTATAGCAACATAGCTTTGATATATTATATACCTTGCCGATTTTCTTGTACTAGTGCATCATTCGCTGGTCCATGATTTATTGTAGATTATATTGGAGCCTGGAGCGTTATAGCAAGCCTGCCCTTACTGGTCAGTATTGTACCATAAGACTGTTAATAGTATCTGTTACTCTATTATAGCTAGACTTCTATCTGCTTGGCCGGTGTATTACTCCTTGATCTCCACCTGCCCTATGTCAATTACTCCAGGTATGCTTTACCTAGACTGACCCAGATATCGACCACGATCTTCTTTCCTTTCCGTACCATCCATCTCGATCATAGCCGATGGTAGTGACACGTAACTGTCGGCGGGATCCAGCATGGCGAGCTCTAGAGGAGGAACGGATGTAGTCAGCGGCGATTTGAGTGCTGGTGATGGTAGGCTCCATGTTGCTGGTTATGGTTTGGCAAGGTGGGAGGAGATTACCGATACGGGTTCTTGAGGATGCCTAGCCGAGGAGGTAAAACTATCAGTCCAAAGAGAAGAGATATAGAGACTCAATAAGCTGACCGCTGAATGACCAATTCCTGTATCATCTTGGGATCCCTTGCTCACCTTGGCTATCTCGGTCGGAGCTACCAGGAAATATGGGATAACTATCAATGCATTGCTCCGTATCGCTGCAGTGCGGGAGGCACCTTTACGGTGATATGAGAAGGGTGGCTTTTTTTGGGGGGGGGATAGACACTGACTACAGCTATATTACAAGAAGAAGGGATACATAGCCTCATTTCACACTCGCGGTAGTCGTAAAGGGACCAGATATTGCTAGGATGTTGTCCTGCGTCGGCCACATCGGTGCTTTGCCATGTCAATAACAGGTGCTGCTTTCACTTCTTCGCTCTATTTTGAGATGACTTGAAGAACGCCGAACATGAAGCATCAAGCGGTCAAGTTGGCAGCCGTGTACCAAACAACACTTTAGGGATGAGCCTCAAGCAGTTGACGGATGTGAAAGACTGGTAGATCATCTCCCTATGTAGGAACGGTATACATGGAGGCGTCATCACACATCGTATAGTCGGTCTGTCTTGAAGAAGCTTTGCTCATGATTGATGTACCCGAATTTCCTGTAATTCTGGTAAAGGTAGAGATATTTCCTAAGATTCTAAAGAACAAGAAAGTAGTTAGCTATTATTGGTGTACCCTTCCGACTTGTGTAGTTTCTTATGTTTCTGATAGCTAAATGAAAGACAGGATGGCAGGATAGTATGCGCCTCTTACTTCCCCAAAGAGGCCACGGTCATCTCGACATCCTCCTCGAGGTCACCAAGACCTTGCTCGTGACAGTCAGTAACTTCCCCGTCACATGAAGATCCCATGCCACGGACAGCCCGCTTATCCTCATCCACGACACAAGAGGGAGACATTTCACGCAGCCCGGCGCGAAACTCTTGCTCCTCCTTCAGCAATCTTTCAAATATCTTGGCTGCCTCATTACACTTCTTCTCGAAGTTCTCCGCGGTTATTTCTCCGGTTTCCTGTTCCTCGGTTATCTCAGGCAGTGTTGACCCTCTGCCAAGCTGAGAGAGCTTCTCCGAGGTCTTGGTGCACAGTTTGCGGGCTTCGGCAAAGATGCGGTCCAGCATTGATTTCTCCTTCAAGCTCATTTCGAGATCATGGCGAAGTCCCCAGGACGTCATGACCTGACCTTTGAGGAGCAGAGCATCCCGTTCTGGGTTCGGACGGCGGGTGTGCTCATCCAGCATTTGCAGCACCTTGCGCTTCGCTTCATCCAAGAATTCGGGGGTAAGAGCTGTCTCGCCAGTAGAGGGGCCGCCAGTAGGTGAGTTGGCAGTGGTTGAGAAGTTCATTTTATTGTGCTAGGGAGGAATTAGTGACAAGACAAAGGTAGCCGTCGCTGCGCGTTTGTAACTTACTGCTGCAGGACAAGACGGAAATGCGTAGTTATTGAGGTAAATAAAGGCGAAGTCAGGCTATGTGGTGCCCTGGTAATGATGCTGAGATATGGTTGATGGGCTGAGTGGTTGTCTTTGAGGCGTGCTTGACGGACTAGGGACGGGGAGAAAGGAAGAGAAGAGAAAGACAAAAAAGAAGGGGATTTTTGAACTCTACAGTTGCTGAGCTAATGAAGAATCATCAGCCATTCAGGTTTGTTCATTTTTGCTTTCTGTTGGATAAAGGCGTTTGTTAACATATAAAGGTTCAATGCGGGACGGGACGGCTGCTGACGTCAGTGAGATTTGAGCGTTTTAGTACAATTTACTTACACCCTTTATGCAAATTGGCATAGAAAAGGCGTTATCTACAATGCTAACCTGTCGTTTCCCAAAACTTGCGATAAATGCGTTGAATACTTTTCACAAGTGCCGTCAGGGTTAAACATTACTGAGCTCTCTGAGGCGTTGGTGGGAGGCTGCAGACCTGACCTGGTTAGGCGCAGTGTCTTATTTCTGAGCAGCCAAATGGTACAATCCACCACGCAAGGCCTCAGAATGTGGTCAGGGTCACATACTGTCCAACAGAGAAGTTTCTCTTTCTGGCCACTTTGATATGTAATATTCTTTGACAGAAGTTTTGGGCACTCTAGGTGGTATTGCATCGATGCGATGTTAGGAGGGTCCCTATATCATGGTGGTGGAACACTAATGCAAAGAACCGGCTGGGCGGGTGCCATCTCATCTCAATCCTGACGCCCAAGGCTGACACTTAACCTGCCCTCATTGAGAGGAATCTACCCAAGCCAGCAAAATAGAGCGAAATTATGAGATAAAAGTGAAATCACGCGCGGTTGTGTGAGGTCAAAAAGTCCTTGAAGGCTTTGTTAACCTCCCTCCCCCACTTCCAGTTGGCTTACTTGATTTGCTGGGCCAACCTTTTCTGGGCGATTCGCGAAGACGTCTGATTACACGCTGTAAATAGGGAATTCTATTTGATATTTTATTAAGAGCAAGCAGTAGAAATTTCAGTACTAACGCCTGGAACTCATCTTAACCCCGTAGGGCAGCAAGATGACAACAGGGAGGTTGGGTACAATCAGTACGCAAGTCACTGCAGTGGGAGGTTGAGATCAAAGGGGAATCCCTGTAAAATAACAACTGTCTCGTACTCTATCGCAACAAGATCCCCATTTTATCCAAAAAGCCATCGACGCAGGGAAGCCTTCGATGACTCAAACAGTCCCTTCCGACCTCTCGTTCTGCAAGTCCATTTCCTCTATCAACCACATTCTAAGTTCATTGTTGTCAAAACTGTTGATCCTTACGACCCTCTTAAAGACAATGAGATAAACCACCGTGGAAAAGCTTGCGACGCTTGGCAGCAGGTTGACCATCTGCCTCATCGTCGTCAACGTATTGCGACCGAGCTCTCTTCCCGATGACCGCAGCTTCCGAAGGACCTAAGGATAAACCTTCAAAGGCAAGTAGCAAATGTTCTGCTGCAGGAGGGTCAGAAGATGAGTTGTTAGTGAGCTCCGGCGGTGGTGAGATGGCCTCAGTAATCGCTTGCTGGTCCGATATGATCGAACAATCACTCTCGGAGACACTTGTTTGGAGTTTTTGAGCGAGATTGGGCTCGGGTTCCGGTTCGATCATGTTGAGGAATTCTTGTACACGTTTGCTGTACCGCTTGAGAAACTTGTAGATGGCGTCCTTTTTCGCCTGACCGGAGAGCTGAGCGAAGTATCTGCGGACTTTATCTCCTTGGAATGGTTTGGTAGGAGAAGTCATTGTTGGCTTCCAGGGATGTATATCAGCTTTGATGGATGACAGATGAGGATATACGGGAAGTGAGGACTGTATTCTGAGTTGTGGCGGATCGTAAGTCCGAGTCCAGCTGGCGAAACACCTTTTATACCTGAGGTTTGGATGGTAACCACAATATCTCTTTGCAATGGCCGCCTTTGACGCAGTGGATGTGATGAAAGATTTGTATCGTGGCATTTGCATGATATGTGAAAGGGACTTCAAAGAAAGCTTCCTGCAGTTACCGCCTTTACATTTATTCAAGTTCCTTTGTTCTTTGACAATTGCTAATTCACCATTCAATTGTACTGACAGTCGATGAAAACCTTATGTTGGTCAGATGGGTGAAGTTGCCGGGTCAGGGCATCCATTGTAGTCTACCAGAGGGGTGCGCCAAACAGATCAGCTTAAAAGAAAGACTGATCGAATTGTATGTAAAAGGTGCTTCACATCTGATATATTCACCAAACAACTTCCTTGAGCACCTCCAATAGCACCTTGAAGATAAACCAGCTACCCAGTCCCCAAGTTCCATTGCGAGATCGTTGAATATCGTGGAGACAACGGCTGATTGCTACGGTCGTCGCATATCCAACTCCGCGAATCCTCAATTGGCCGCCTTGTCGAGAAGACGGACTGTATGATGGATCCTGATACATCTCTGCGTTGTGTAGGCGGCTTGTCACTACGCTGACTTGGCTGTTTGATTTGTCACCTACAATATCTCGTAACGAGTGGTAGTCTAGCCAGGACACACCACCGGACTCAGGTATTTCAGCTCATCGGTGTTTTAATGTAGCTGGGTGGGTTCCTGACATCCGAACGGGGTACCGTGCTGGGGTTCGTCGTCACAAGATGCAACGCTCAAGGAAGCGCTTCCTCGTCGCCAGACTGTTTCCCAGAGCCTTTACCACTGTCAACTCTATCGTTAGAGTCTACCACCAACATCCTCATCGTCAAGGCTAGGCTAATCGCTTCCGCAGTAATATGCCAGGCAAGTAGACGCTTCAGAAAGTAATCAAGTATAGTTATATAAGTGATAAGCTCGAGCGATTTGGAAATCCAAATCTCCCGTCATTCGAGATCGACTGGCAGCGTAATTTTGCATACCGGTATGCTGGTAGGCTACCTTTCGTCTTTGAACATGACCTTTAGCAGCGCAAGTGTTCGATATGGTTTGAAGGCTACTGCTTATATTCGAAGATGGCCCCAACCAGTGCAAAGTTATCATCGAGATACAGGCTTCATATGCGCTATGAACTTTTACGGTCTGTGGATTCAAGAGCAAGGACAACAGAGGGCTCTTATCCAGCATGGAATAACAAGTTTGGAGATCATAGGTACTCTGAAATTTCAGGAGACTGATCTTTGAATCTGGGCAAAGTGCTTGGGAACTCTTATTAACAACGGAATCTAACACCGTAGGAGACGTCTCGGGGGGGAAGAACGAGGTTTTGCGCTATCAAGGTGCTTGACGTGAGAGGTTCTAGTACGGCTAACGTACCATGCCGGCTTACTCTCGTCATTGATGTCAATACTGCTAACTTGATATCGTCGTGCCTTTGGCATTCTTGAACAAGACTATTTCTTTCTCCTGATCTCGCCGCCAGTCAGGTAAAGCTCCCAGTGCCTTCGTATTTCCCACTGCCCAGTCTTCTTCATCGGGATCCAGTCTTTATCATCGACATCTTTGCATAATGCAGTACAGTTTTTCCACATCATCGTCCCATCCTTGTAAAGGTTTGGTCCCAATACAGTAGCACTGTCCCATATAGACTCATCAATAGGCTCACTTGGATCAGTATCCTATCAAGATTAGTACCATAGAGTGTAGAAGTACAAGACCGTATAAGATTACTTACCATTTTCTTTTGCAAAACGAAAATCTCCAGAACTTAGCGTGGTAAGGTTAAATAGTCCCGCAAGTCGCCAGATCAAAATCACAACCAAGCCAGCTTTTAAGGTATGTTGGTTAGGCGCTGAGCTATTGTGCTGCTTCGCGGCCCAACAGCTGTGGTCAGAAAACCCCGCAAGAAACGGCATGGGAGTTCCGCCATGAGGGGTAGGTCTGACTAAGGGTATCACATGAGACAGTATCTTTGCGCGCGCAGAACAGTAGATCCTGGTTTTGACTGCGCGCGCGCAATCCATAGGCTCGCGCAAGCACTAGAGTTCGCGCGCAGACCACCCGCGCTCTGGTGTGTCTTCGCGCGCGAGTGCATGCATGTTATCCTAGCTTGTGCTAGGGGCATTGTCGGCTATATGTTCCTCCGCTTCTTAGGTTCCAGTCAGGCTTAATTCTACACGTCAGCTGGTATAAAAGACAGACCCCTAATCAGCAAAAAGGTCTTGCCTGATAATGCTCACCACCAAGCCACCAGTCTCGGGTGGCCTTGTCTTGTCCTTATAAATTGGCTGTCATGTCTCAAGACCTCTCAAAACTACTTTCGCCATATATGCAAGAACATGCGTGCCACGACGTATTCAAGCGTTTCACGTTGCCGGCCGATCTTCAGGACCACCTTGAGGTTTCAGATGATCTCTCTGCCGAGCATCCTCCTGACCCTATATCTCTGAAAAAAATTCAGTTCCCAATTGCCGCTTTCTTTGAAGTCCCATGGAGCGATAAAAAGCAGGAGGTCGCTCTTGAGGTCCTTCAAGTACTCGTATGTAATGAACATAAATTATATAATGGGACTGAGTAACTAAGAAGCACCCGCATTGGATAAAGTGGCCTGAAAAAGAATCATCAGGGCTGAAATTTGAAGGGAAAGATCTAATCCATGTGAAAGGTCATTTGGTGGCAGGAAAAGGTCAAAGGCTGATTTACTTACCACGACCCTTTCATGGCTCTGGCAATCTTCAAGTCACTGTACAGAATGTCAGAACAGGAGCTAGTAACATCATTGAATGGAAGTCTTCAGAAGCATACATACTTGATACTAATGCTCGGATGAAATTCAAGGGCGGGATGTCTAGATTTTATTGTTTGTCGATTGTTCATGAAGAATAGCAGATAGTATATTTATTCATTACAATCAACCGTGATGAATTACAAATTAGATCACCTAAACCATGCTTGGGATACCTTGTCACTCAGAATCAGAAACCATCGAAATATCAAAGTTATGGCCACCTAAGGTACAGGTCGCTGGTCAAGGTAGGTCCTTGGATCGCTGGGCAGCGAAGGGTCGGTCTGAAGCAAAAGACCCTCAACAACGACCGAAACGTGCGTGTCGGACAACGCGGGGTAGGAAATTGGAGAACCCATATCCATAAGCAAGATCCTTACTTCTCTACCCAAAAAGAAACATCAATACGAGTTACATTGCAGAATCAGCAGGAAAAGTATAATGAGCCATTTAGCTATATGGTTTCCCGTGGAGATAAGGGCGTCTGTAAAGAAATTGAAGGAAGAAAGTGATTGAATGCCACGAGAGCTGAGTGTGATCAGGGCTTGATCGTGAATGGCATCCCCCGTCTGCGTTTTCTACCGAGTCCTCACTGATAACGAGACCTATTGCAGAAGCCGACATAAGTGCATTGTCATCAGTATCAACTGCTAGGTCAGCTTTAGCCCCGGATCTTGGTTACTATGCTGAGAATCTTAAGATGGCTGGTAAGAATGCTTGAACCGGCAATGAAGCTTTCAATCTCGCGATGTTGCCATTCGCTGTCGTGGCCAGGCATTTCATTGACCCCCAAACATTGCTCGAAATGCTCCAGGATCTCTTTGTCCAATGCCGTATTGCCCCGCGGTCTTCCTGGCCCGACAGCAAGGTATATTTACAGGGCTGAGTTCCGTAGGTGCCGTTTGTAAGACCTCCGCAGCGTCCTCCATGTATATTGTGCAAGCACCTCGTTGGGAATGATGAGATCGAATGTCGGTCTATGTAAGATCCACAAGCGGACATATTTTGTGATGATCATTGCACGAACAGGCGTAAAGGCGTGAATGTCGATCCAGACACATACGAGCGGGCTGGTATGAATACAGTATCATGATGAATCGTGACGGCAAGAAGAGTTTGATGGGTACCCAAGATAGGGTCTCCAATCGTGGTAAAGCCCGGGCCGCTTGAAAGGAAGGTTGAACAGCAGAGCAATCAACAGCCACCTGACGCGTAGGAACCGATCTGGGTTTGACTCAAGTTTGGGGGTGAAGTGATGAAGACCCCGTGACCGACATAAGGTGCAGACGAACCAGACCAGAGTCGATCTGAAACCACCGCCTGGTGGAAGTATCCCAAAAGAGTCGACAGAGGGTGCATATCGAAGTGACACCATTGCAGTGTCGGCATGTATCCCCGACAGGGATCGGGTTATTGAATAGCTTAGGCCGCCGAGCTACCCAGCGTTTTTAGTGTAGATAGAGGTATTCATCGATGAACTAACGTTAGTACCTATCCCTTAACGCTGTTGATCTTCATGTTTATCTCCCGTCTCCTTTCGAACGAAGATGAGACCGGAGGGCAATTCGGCATCAAGGGGGGTCGTGCCTGAGTGGAGTGTATAGGTTCGGCAGGAGGTAATATCGGGTGTCATGACTGGACGGTATCAAACTGAGGTGCCATGGCCAACGTTGCGCTTGAGTTATCAGCTCTCCGCTGAAAACTTGAACGATGACGCTCCCTTCTTCCAGACTAACGTCAAGATCGCTTCCGTCTTGGGGCCTTGATACTAGATGTCCCCTATGAGAAGATAAATAAGGACCGCTTATATCCAGAGCAGTTCGGTAGTGACGCTGAGCGCTTCTGAATCCGGCTCAGCACCAACGAAGTCCCTCGCCCTCAACTCGTCCGGTCGGGCATCGTCGCCTCGCAATTGTCCTCAGGTCGATCGGTAAAATGTATAAACCGAACGCGAGCATGTTTGCAGCCGTAGATTATATCTGGACTGTCGCATCCAGGGTTATGGCCAAGATATTGTTTAGCATCGGGCGGAAGTAATGGCCGTGCATTGGTAAGGATCGAGGAAGAATCCGCGGACAGCGTCGCTTGCAGTTATGGGCGCGGGCGCTAAGCGAGGATATAGTTCGAAAGGCTCTCAAGCTATTATATCGTGGTCTGGCGCATGCTTAACTCGTTTGGGTAGTTGTGGTCTTGTGCCTAAGCCTTTAATAATTACTTTTAAATTTTTTATTAATTTACTTTCTTTTTTATTTACTTTCTTTACTAGTCTTTATATTTATTTTATTTTTTATAACTATTATTAATTACTAGTTTTCTTATATTTATTAAATACTAAATAACTTAATAATTATTAATATTACTATAGTAAAAGTAATTTATATTAAAGCTATATATATTTTTTTAAGTACGTTAATAATTAATAAGTATAAACTTTAGCTATATAGTAATTACTTTTCCTATTTATACTAATAGTATATTAATATTCTAAGTATAATAGTTATATACTTTATTATATAATTAATTAGCCTTTTTTACTAATTATATTAATATTATAAC
>JACCKW010000495.1:0-54788 GCA_013623355.1 Fusarium bactridioides
GCGAAGGGGAGGGGGAGGGAATCGAATAACACCGCCTGATGGCAAGTTGAGGGAGCCTCTAGAGAATCGCAAGCTACATAGCCGAGAGTTCAAGGCCATGGACGAATCGTGAATTTCGAGGAGGAACCTCATGGTGTTGTCACCGTTTGTCCATGTTGGGCTTCGATTGAGGGGTTGTGCGGCCTTCGGCGGGACAGGAGGCCGAGAGGGAAAAAGGGTAGAGCATCTCTAGAGAAAGAATAGAGAGACTGGCAGGAAGAATACATACCTCAGTGGCCATTTTGGAAGATATTGGGAATTGTTTGATAAGAAAAAGGGAAGTGGAAGTAGTCGTGACAGGGAGAAGAGAGGTTGAGTGAGAGATTGAATTTTTGAGGTTGAGAGTTGGGGGGCGCGTAGGGAGAGGGATGAGTAGAGGTAAGGTAAAGTAAGGTAAGGTAGAGTGAGACCAGTGACTGGATTGGACTGAGGTGTAGTTAGGCGGGTCAGGCGTTGGGTGAGTGAGGTACCCAGGTACGTATTTTGCGCATTAGAATTGGATTTTGGCAGCGCCCTGTACCTAATGGAATGGATGGGAACCAGCCGGACAGGCAGCGGGCAGCCCCCCGGGCAGTGCGGGCAGCTCCCCCCAATGGATCGTTTCTAGGGGTGTATCGCCCAAGGAACAGCGTGGCCCGCCCAATCCCAGGGTCGCCTTGGGCCCGGGCTGTTGGCCTCTGGGCCTTTGACTCCCACTTCTTGGTAACTGTTTAACCCGCATATCTACATTAGTGCACCACAAACCCAGTCACCGCTCTAATAATGAATGGATCTTTTCAAGACAACCGACAGTACCATTAACTGGAGAGAGAGGAGAAAATAGGGGAGCCGATATGATCTCTCCGTTTAGCGGAACATGTCCCTGTTAAAAAGTCCAGACGGAACCGGGTGCGCCATAGCTGCCCGCCTCATCTAAATTGCAGTGCATCCAATACTGAACGTGAGGTCCGGGTATCTTGGAGCAGTCTGAGCCCAGTGTCTGTCTGCAGTCTCAAATACTGCGGAGCTGGCGTCCTAAGTTAGTGGAAACCCAAGGAACCTGGGCTTTGTCCTGGGCTGGCCCCAGGCTGCCATGCCATGCCATGCCGGATGTAAACAATACACAGGTAGCCACGTGAGCGTAAAAAAAAGTGACGACAGAGATGAGCCCCCTTCCATTGACTTCACCCCTCTTCCACCAAACGAAACAGTTTTCTGGCCGTTGTTTGATGCTTGGTGCTCATTAGCCCTGTCAGTTGACGCCAATCTCTCCTCCAGTTCATTTACGCCTGTGCAGACAGACAGACAGACCCCTTTACTTTTTGATTCACAGGGGATGGTGCTGATATGCACGTGCTAGTGTCTCCTTTACGGCAAGCTGCTTTTTCTATGAGAAATCACACACAATGCTTGTTGTTGTTGTCTCTGCATCATAATAGAATCAGCCTCATTGGGGCTGATGAGACTACTTCTATTGGACCCTTGTCCTGGTTATCTCCAGGCCCGCCACAGACGGCAGCTCGCATCTCACACACGAATCATGGCTGAAAGTCTGAGATCCGAGAGGCTTTTGACCAGTGATGACCTGTTGTTGTCTGCCTATGACTGCCACTACCGCCAAAAGGCACATGAGAGTCCACCATTCATACGCCTCCATAGTTAGACTTACAGACCTCACCAGCACATGACAATTCTATTCTGCTGGTTTACAGGTCGCGGGAGCTTCGCACGAGATAAACTCATTTCCTGGGATCGTCCGTTGTATTAACCGCCCACTCCAGCGTCTAAGAGCTTATCAAATCCAACCACTCTGGTACAGTCTGGATTCTGTGACGCTGATCCTGACTCTGAGACGCCTGTTGCGATATACGTATCAAGCCAAGACCAAAACCACTATCTGAAACCTGGATCAAGATTTCTTACACAATCTAGAAAATCTAGCAGTCCATCCACAGCACTCGCACTTGTATCCATCAAGAAACAGAACCCCATCTATGGAGTTCGTCAGGACTAATACATAGATACAGTAGTAGTACTCTTTGCTGGCCTGGCCGGGCTGCATCAAATCTCAAGATCTGCCCATCTCGCTTTGAACGGGTCAAATCCCTGCCTTGTGACTTGACACTTGACATTCTCATTCCGCTTGCTTGCAACCCCTCCATGTCATATCGCACGCCTCGATTTGTCCATCCTTGACCAGGAATCCGCGAACCTGGATGCGGGATCTTTTTAGCTGGTTAGAGTTTGGTGATATCCTGCTCGTTTCAGGAAATTCTACTTTACGGGCGCACTGTAGCTGTCAAGTTCAACTCACTTGTTATACATAAGTTGTAGTCTTGTTCGTAGCCAGCCCTGGCCGACTTCAATAGAGCCCTTCTTTTTGCAGTCTGGAGCTAAATAGCTGCTCTGTCGCTCATCAAACCCCTGTTAAACTGAACCAACTCTCCTCTTATCCCACGGACCCATCTGCAATCATCCGAAGCCCACGTTCCACCAGAGCCGTGGAAACCGGTTTTGCCTCATACAGTACAGACAGCTCAGCAGCAGGAATGTGATGTCGTCCTTTCTTATCTCATTCTTATTGTAGTGGATGTTCGAGATGATGGACTGTCTACATGGAAACAAGTCAATCAGGCTGGATAAGTATGAGTTCCAGTAGCCTTACCCGGGGGGATCTTTCTTTCAGGGACCTCTTTTAGCCTGGGACCCTTCTTTATCACTTGACATGACTTCGAATAATCCTGGTTCGGCTTGTTTTGGTGGAGCTTTCCGCTCGGTCTAGCCCGTGGTCAGCGGGACTGGCTGGATGGACCAGGTCATCAGAAAATCGTAGGACTTTGGACAACACGTTAGATATAGTTACTGGCTGGCACGGAGTAGAAAACATGACCTCTTTCGTCCATATGGTGGTTCTGTAACATGAATCATTGGGTTTTAGACGCTTGAGACCACATTGGATTTGTCGAATACTTGATGAATTATATGACAAATTCGATTTCAACCATGTTGATTCTGTTGCAGCCCTTCATATGTATTAATCCATTAAGTTCATACATGAGATATCTTCGAGCAGACTTTTCCATATCATCAACGCGTGCCAACCGCATCACAATAAGTTTTTAATAAAAAAAATTCATAGCTCCTCCGTCTCCGGTCCTTGGTACCGCCCGCTGCCCCAATCTGCAGGGTCGCCTCCTGGTACACAGAGGCCGAGTCTCCAGAAGTAGTCCCGATGAGCAAACAGCAGTTGCCATAGCTTGAATCTGGAAGGGAATCCGTTCAACTCTGCCAATTTGTCCGAGACCGTTAGAAGGCCTTTGACGTGGAACAAGCGGCGTATCGTCATCCATAACGAGTCGTCTGCCCCGGATATGCATTTCGGATCGTTGTCGCCGATACACATGTAAATATCGGCTTCAGAAGGGTTGAGCTCTTGTTTGGCGATGTATATCTCACCTGCGTGTGACTTGTAGCCCCATTCACCCAGGGGAAGCAGGGGTACGGGGTCTTCCTTGTGAGTAACCCGCCTGTATTGTCGCCCCTCGAGATCATCTTGGCCATCTAGGTGGAAGACTTCATCGACGAAGCGAGCGAGCCCTTCATTCCCAACTCGGGGCTCACCAAAAGTCGTGACTATGACGTCCTGCCATCCTAGAGATACCTTGAGCTCCAGTGCAGCAAGGCAAGCGACGGAACCTCCCAGACTATGGCCTACAAGCTGAACAGGATAAGAAGGATATTGGAGCCTCAGCTGTCTCAATTGTGGAAGTACGAGGCGTCGAGCATTCTTCCAGG
This sequence comes from Fusarium bactridioides, assembly GCA_013623355.1. Lineage (NCBI taxonomy): Eukaryota > Fungi > Ascomycota > Sordariomycetes > Hypocreales > Nectriaceae > Fusarium > Fusarium bactridioides. Next base: position 3,814 of record JACCKW010000495.1, read on the forward strand.
ACTGGAGGAACCCCATGTGCACCGTACAATTTGTACATTGATGCTTCGGTTCGTCAGGAGGATTTTCTCCACCGTGTTCAGGAGACGGGTACGGCACATACTCTTGCGGTACAGTACTCAGGTCGACAATCGTATTGGCGATGCTGTAGGTACCGCGGAAGGCCACCACGATAGCAGGGTCACCGGCCATGTAAGCGTCATTGTCTCCGCGTTGTCTCACACCGTGATCAACAGCGATATAGCCGCAACTGTCACTGAGCAAAGGGCCAGTATTCCACGTATTGATGAGATCGAGACTGGGAAACTCGCTGCAGCGCGAGACACAGTCGAAAGGTTTCCTGACTCCTGTGGTGCCGATACAATAGGCTATGTCGACGAGCCGCGACAAACGCTCGAGTGTTGCAAATAAGGGCACGGATATGCCGTAGGGTGTAGTATCAGGGACATTAATTCTGTGCCTGAGTATTGATAATGGATCGCTAAGAGCGAGGCATGAAGTGATGAGAACCAGCTGAAGAGTCAGTGTCCTCATCGTGTTGACAGGTTTGAGTCGCATGGTGTAACGTTGTGCTCTATGCTGATAGTTGCAAAGTCCGAAAAGCTGCAAACGCGTCCATAAATGCGTTGGTCTTTTCCCCCGATATTGGAAACGTCCCCAATCCTCGCTGTGCGTTGTAAAATCAACTTCTAGTGACGACTCAGAAGTTCTCCGAATTGAGAATGGGCGAGATGAGGGAAAAGAAGTAATGCATCATTGAGAAGTTATCGAGGACTGTTCGATTTTAGCCCCAACACAAATAATTATGAGAGCTGAAACAGCAGGTAGATCAAATGAAGAGGTCAAGATCAGGGTTGACAGGTCTCGTGAATAACACTTCAAACTGTTGAGGTCATACGGCACATGTACTAGAATTGGCGGTACCTGTTTAGGCTAACAAATGACCAATTGGAAAAGGAGCGTCATTGTTCCCTCTGTTTAGAGCCGAATGAGACATTCTGATTGGTCAATGAGCCTACGCTACCCCGGATTGTAGACCCACTTTACATTCTTTCACGTTGGAGGCGGAAGTCCTGAATAAACGATCCCTTAAAGAAATCACGAACAAAGTACGGATACGTTGCTCATATCGACGTTTAGCCGATTCTCTATTTAGTACTAGTGTGACATTGTCGTTGTCTTTTCCTCGCCTTACTACTATCCTCATACGTCCAATTTTGTTTTGTACAAGTGATAAAGTAGCCCGCCTGACTACTACCCTAGGTACCTTACCCATCGGACAGTCTGGATTCTGTACGACTCAAGATCATGAGATCTTACTTATTACAGACTGACTTCCTAGGAAGGAGGAGCCTCTCTCACGGGTTGTAGGCTAGTGAAGGCCGACTTCTGGTCTGTCGAGTTGCTTGAGCAGCCGCCAGTCCTGGCACACTTGACGTTGAGAATGATGCTACCACTGGCCTCATATGGTACAGATCTATTGGGCTACTGTCAATGCATGTTTTGTCCTCAAGATCAAGGATTCATGACTTACCCATCCTGTTGTTGACAAACCTTCTCCATCATCCATAGCTTCTTGGTATCGTCAGTCCAGATGAACTCCACCGCGTCGTTGTCACACGCAAAACGATCCCTGCCTCCCAAGCCCGTGATGGCCTTTGAAGAAGCGTTCTTGTGACAAGGGGTCGTCAATTTGGTGTCCTGGTCGAAGAATACGAAATCAAAGCCACTGAGCGTCTTGCCGCTGTCTTGAGACTCTGCCTTGAAGTTCTGGATGCAGTAGGTATCGGGGAGTGTGCAGCCATTATCTTCAGCACTGGTCTCGAGAAGAGAAAGACTCTGGGGAACTGCGTAGAGATGTGCGGCCCAAGTCGCGGGCAAAGCAGAAAGAAACAAAGGTCCGAATTGCATTGTGAGAATGTTAGAGGAATGAAGTATGTGTGTTTGGTACGAAGTGAGAAGTTGTATAATTATCAGAGGTATGTTAATTTGTGAAGTTTGATGTTGCCAGACACCAGATTTTCAACTCAAGACATGACTAGCGAGGTAGGCAAGTAGTTTATAAGTCCATCAAAAGCCATATGGAGAACACGACGTCAGAGCATCAACCGCTCCGAGTGGTTTCTCCTTGCCTTACCGAACACGCGGCCTAGTAACTCATTAAATCGGGCCTGCTCTCGATTCCAGCGCCGTCGTGCAATGCAATCCAATTCCACCCGCAGATCCTTCTGCTTCCGCGAGGAGACATGGAGTTGACGGGATCGGAGGCGAGGATCCAACAACCAGGCAGTGCAATTGATTGGATGCCGATCGTGTTTCATGTTTGCTGATCGGAGCCTCGGACGTTTATATCCATGGCCAACTTATTGTTTACGATAGAGCCTCTGTAACCAAGTGTCTAAGCGTCAGAGTTATTATTAGTCACAGAACAGATGGACGACAAGGCTGTTTGCTGTTGGGTGACACAAGAATAGAAACGTGATCTCTTCATGCAAAAGCGTCGGACTGAGAAGCGATGACTTTCCGAGTTCTGCTGGTTACATTTTCCGTGTTTCGCTTTAACACAAGGAAGATTGGAGGATGCTCTCCCTTGAAGACTCGGTTGTCGATCGCAATGCACAAAGGATTGTCGTACCTGAACCATTTGACCTCTTGTGTAGAATTGGAGGCATCCAGGATCATACAGCACCTGGATGAAGATGGCATGTTGCTGGGTGAGGCCGGGCAGATACACAAGTAGGATTGCTGTAGTGCTAATCCTGGCCTTGAAGATATGATGCCATATCCGTTTGATTTGAGCATGATCAGCATCATCGTTTCTCGTAAGAGTCAAATTATGCTTAAAACTCAGACTTGACGGTTCATGATGCCAAGCGCAGTTCTCGATTTGTAGATATCCGTGTTAGTCTGGTCCTCTTCTGAGCTCTGAAGAGTCGTCTCACACATTAGATAGATCCACTTGCCGTCAAATGCCAGCCACTTGTGGGGTTCGCACAAAATGTAAACTGACCCTTTGGCACGTGACCCGCACATTTGGCAAAATTTCAACTAAGAGATCCCCTCGTTTTTCCTGAACCTGTTGGAAATATTCTCGTCACCTCACGATCCAACTAACCTATCCAGCAACAATGGCCGCTGAAACCGCTCGATCTGGCCTGGCCGTCGGCCTCAACAAGGGTCACGTACGTCTTTCTGTCGCAGTCTCACCTCGTGGAGGATCTCTGCTTTGTCTTCGCCTTCGCGACGGATGAGGGCTCGACAACCACCCAACTAGCAGACGATGGACGCTGACATTTGTCGCCGATATTACAGAAAACCACTCCCCGTGTCGTCAAGCCCCGTGTTTCCCGAACCAAGGGTCACCTGAGCAAGCGCACCGCTTTCGTCCGTGAGGTCGTCAAGGAGGTTGCTGGGTAAGTCGCAAATGTTTTTTCTTTTTTTTGGTATTAGAGGTTGGGTTGGGAGGCAACTGATGGGAGATGCTGGACATTGCAGTTTTGCACCGCCTGTTCAGGGCCTCGTCACCGAGATCAACCCTATCCATTAGCGGAGTCATCAAATACGTGCTCGAGCTTTTGCTAACCACCTTTTTTTCCCACAGCCTTGCCCCCTACGAGCGCCGAGTCATTGAGTTGCTCCGTAACTCCAAGGACAAGCGTGCCCGTAAGCTCGCTAAGAAGAGAGTACGTCGAACCCAGACACCGCAGTCACCCCACGATATAAGTACTAACTCGCATCGTAGCTCGGTACCTTCGGCCGTGCCAAGGCCAAGGTCGACGAGCTCCAGCGCGTTATCGCTGAGGCCCGCCGTACTGGTCACTAAACCAACTCGCTTTGATCTGATTTTTGGGAATCTGGCACCGAAAGGGGTTCGCATGGATTGGCGTGGTCACGATTTGACCGATAAAAAAAAAAAAACGGCTTGGACGCTCCGTGGCAGGGATTTAGCTGCGGATCGCCGGAATACCAACACTTTCAAGAGACTTATGGCGTAATGATCAAGCCATGTTCCAATCTGTCTTGCGTGATGAATGACGCCTCCCCTTCATTTTCGAACTTATGTCCGTTGAATGCAATATGTATTCATGAGCTGTGGATCTCGCTGTTTTGCGCTATGAAAAAGCTACCTTAAACCAACGCCACCAATGATGGTTAATGCAAACTCCGTGACGTTTCTAAACTGCTACTATTGTCTATTTCTTGCCCAGCTTGAGCCACTTGGGTATCTTCTTGCCAGTCTTCTCTCCTGAGCCCTCTCCCTTCTCTATTTGTGCTGGCCGAGCAACAGGTACTTCCTCTTCTTGATCATTCGAGGCAATGAGCTCAGGCACCTTGACCTGCTGGCCCTTTTGAGCAATATTGGCCTTGAGGAATGGCTCCTTCCGTACGGCTGATGGTACAGCATCATCCCAGACCAGGGTCATCAAGGTATGCCCGGATAGTTTATACGCCTTGATCAATCCGTTGCTGGGGCTAGGATCGTCTTTGATCACAATCTTGGTCCCAGCAAGAACAAGATGGAAAGGTTGGTTGTTATGGGCCATAACATGCCGAACAGCATCGTAGATGAACTGGCCATTGTGAGAGGAACTTACTTCCCAGTCGCTGCTTGTGTTGTCCGGAAATCGAACTTTGACGAGAACAGACTTGATTGCATTGATCCTTGCGGCCTCTGCAGCAGCCTTCTCTTCCAATTCGCGGTCTGATAGCAGACGCCTGTTCCTCGAATCCCCCTGAAGCCGAGCTTGATGAAGTTGCGCATGAGCGATTGTAGGGGCAAAGTCAGCATCGGTAGCGGGAGCCAAGGCTGCAGCAGGTGTTGATCCTGAAGGAGCAAGGAAAACGTTGATAGGTGCCAGAGGATCCCCGGGCTGAGAAGAGTCGATGTCCATGTTGTCCTCGATAGCAGCCTTGGGCCCTGTTTCTTGTTGACTGGGGACTGGATCATCTGTTTGTTCTACTTGGTTTTCCGTCATCTGCGAGTCCTGTGTCTCCCTTTGTGCTTGCTCCTCTGGTTTCTGCGCCCCTTGTTCTGGTGCAAGCTCTACCTTTGCAGCTGGCGCTTCTGTCTTCAGGTCTTCATCTTCGGTATCTTTGAAGAACTTGCCAATTTCTGTCATTGCATCGTACAGTGTCTTGTCTGTCTTTCGGTAGTCCAATCTAATCAGGACACTCCCTGAGTTGTATCCTAGTTGCGATAGTGTCTTCTGGAAATCGGCAAAGGTTGAAAGCTCTCGTCCCATAATGTTGAGAACAGGTGTTTCATAGTAAAGTTGTCCGCTACCACTCCCTGCATCACCACTCATTTGCGCGATCCCGCGGCCGGTAATATTGATGTTCCTTCCATTGCTGGCCTCTCCGCTCTCGAACTGGCGTAGAAGCTTCCATATGGTGAGATCGCTGGAGAATTTTTGAATCAACCGGCCACCGGGTATTTCGCGACCCTCGGGTGGAGGAACTTGAAGGGCGACTTGGATAGCAGAGGGGGTTTTCGACTTTTGGACAAGTTCAAGTTTTGCGCCAGGTGATAGACCAGAAGTTCGGAAGGGGACAGATAAATCTACTGTTTTTTGCCGGTGTCTATGCGTTAATTTCGTCAGCTATTTGCGCAGCGGAAGAGCCTAACTCGAGCGTGTTGTACCTACTTGACAATGTATTTGTCACTGGAAAGGTTGAGTCTTCTACAAGCTTCCTCCAACACATCAATAAGGTAGGTTCCAGGGTTGACTTTGATAGTAGCTCGCCGTAGGTCGGTGGCTATCACCACAACGTTGGTCGCCATTCTTCAGAAGGTGTTGATACTAAGAAGATGATGTATAGGGCTGAAGCTGCACCTGTATTAGACTAACATGAATTTGTTAATGAAGGACAGGATGATCGCGAGGGATAGATGTTGAGCTCGGTTGGCGGTGATGTAAGCAGCCAGGTGTGTGTGTGCAGGTGAGTCGAGTGGTCAACAGCGGGGTTACGTACTACAGGTAGAGGGGTCTCACCTACCAACCTGAAGAGACAGCTCCAGCAGGCAGCCAGCCAGGAGTTATGAGCACCCTCGAATAACTCTCTGAGCTGCTAGAAGCTTCTAATTGAACCTCCCAACCTCAAGTAACTGGATTAGGTGAAAACGGAAGACTCAGACCGCCTATAATTAGGTAGGTAGATAAGATCATTGAACAAATAACTTCGCTACCCATCCTTAGGCAAAATCTGCTGTTTGATGCCAAACCACGGCATGCGCATTGCTCTAAACCTCTATTGTCTGTCGACCTTTGAATGAATATTGAGCAGTTATCTTAACCTGGAAAGATCTCTAGAGCATCAACTACTCAAAATTTATGGCACTTCTATATGATCATTTGAAACTCATGAAAACTTCTGTGAATCAGAGTCTGAAATAGCTGTTCTATACTACCTAATCATTGAATGCCTCTCTTCTCCAAATGCGATTTCGAACATTACTATATACTTCGCTTATGTAATTCTGGTTACTGAGCCTCAGCCGCCACAAGTTGTAGGCTACTCTAACAGACGTGGACCTACCTGTACCTGGCCACGCCAGACCGTGTTTGCCTTGCAGCCCGCCTGTACGTAAGGTACCCACGGACCTGAGGTAGCAACAACCTCATTGCACTGCACCTTCTGTAGCTCCAATCCAGTGACGGGAGCTTCAACTGTCCAACTCGCACTCCATCCACTCCACGCCGGCTGCTATTCTACAACCCCACGACGCGAAGATACGATACGAATTAGCGACTGCAAAGCTTACGGCTTCATATAACGAATCACCGCCCCCCTCGTCCCCGAGTTTCTCTCGATAAGACGGCCGCTGGTTGACGTCGATTCCCCGACCTCGCATCTACCTTTCTACCTTCAAGAAGTCATCATGGTAGGTTAACCTCCGGCGAGCCAATCTCTTTTTCACAGAAAGCTAATAATACAACTCAATAAATAGTCATCTCCTTTCTCGATAAGTTCGTCTCGGTCGCCTGCCATTATACCAGCCTTCATACATAGCTAACCTCCCTCTTCTTCCAGATGGCGGCGCCTGTGTCGCCATGGTCGGAAAGGACTGTGTCGCCATCGCATGCGATCTTCGCCTCGGTCTCCAGGCTCTTACTGTTTCCAATAATTTCCCCAAGATCTTCCAGTACGGCGACGTCTTCTTGGGCCTCACTGGTCTGGCTACCGATGTCAACACCGTGAGCGACCTCTTCCGCTACAAGGTCAACATGTATCGCCTGCGTGAGGAGCGCTCCATCGCCCCTCGAACTTTTGCCAACCTCGTTTCCTCATCTCTCTACGAGCGCCGTTTTGGACCTTACTTTGTGTCTCCCGTCGTTGCTGGTCTTGATCCCAAGACTGGCAAGCCTTTTATCTGTGGCTTCGACAGTATTGGCTGTATCGACTTTGCCAAGGACTTCATTGTCTCTGGTACCGCTTCAGAGCAGCTCTTTGGCATGTGCGAGGGTCTCTGGGAGCCTGATCTGGTATGCAAATAATGACAAAGCAGCTATACGTCGTCCATGTTCGGCTGTTGCTCTGCTCCGCTCAAGAGCGAAATGCTGATCATATTACTTATAGGAACCCGATGCCCTCTTTGAGACCATCTCTCAGTCGTTGCTCAACGCTGTTGACCGTGATGCCCTTTCAGGCTGGGGTGCTCACGTTTACATTATTGAGAAGGACAAGGTCACCAAGCGATTACTAAAGGGACGACAGGACTAGAGTGGCGGTGTAATGGTCAAATCTACACGAATAGAGCGGGGCGAGGAGTGGTTTATGTATCTTGTATGAATAGATACTCGGCCAATATCAACCGCTGGGTAATGAGAATGCACGTCTTCGTCTTGCTACCAACTCTCTTCATGTCACAAGCATCGAATCTCCAAGAGCGAATGAATTCACGGTTTGATTTAAATCTAACAATTGGCCTACCGTCGTTCTCCTCTTATATGGGGATCGAATATGTTGCGAGTCTCAATATTCAGCTCATCCTATTCGAGCAGGACTGCGAAGGCCTCGCAAGGTGCCAGTTTGGTCTCCCCACTGTTTAACTCATCAATTGTTCTTCCAGCAGAGCTGACCAGCACCTCTCGCGTCTTGCCGGGCAAAGACCACGCAACTGTATCAGTTGTGAAGTTACATACGATGAGAGCGGTCTCTCCGTTGTCAGCCGTTCGTGAGTATGCAAAGACCTTCTCGTTGGACTCGTCAACGAGTTGGAAGTTTCCATATACAAATATGTCCAGGAACTCCTTTCGTCTCTGCAGGACTTTGCGATAGCAGCTGTACACAGAGTTGGGGTCTGAAGTCTGGGATGCAGCGTTGATTTCCTTATAGTTATCGTTGACTCTCATCCAGGGCTTAATATCAGCAGTAGTAAAGCCAGCGTTGGGGCTTGCGTCCCATTGCATGGGAGTTCGGGCATTGTCACGAGACTTCTTCTGATACTCAACCTTGTAGGAGTTTTGAGCTGCCTCATCATCGTTTCTGTGAAGGCTGTGAGGGATGTCAGTGAAATGTGTTTAGCAGCTGGATTCCCTGACTTACTCCCAATGTCGAAGGCAGTCAAGGTCCTTGTACTCTTCCAAGTCCCAGTCCCTAGGGACATTGGTCATCCCAATCTCCTGTCCTTGGTAAATAAAGGGGGTGCCCGACTGGAAACCCAGGAAGATGGCGATAAGCTTCGCACTGTCCACCCGATGCTCAGTGTCATCGTGAACAAAGCGGCTGACAGCCCGTGGTTGGTCATGGTTCTCCAAGTAAAGGGCGTTCCAGCCTTCATTGTCGTACATGAACTTCTGCCACTTGAGAGTGGTAGATTTGAGCTCAGAAAGGTTCCAGGATCTAGGTGTGAACTTGTCGCCGACGCCATGATCAAGATCCATCCTGTGAGTTGATCAGCGGCTGATATAACACTGATGTTGGAAACCTTGACTTACAACTCAAAGTGGAAAATCATGCTCAACTCTCCCCGGTCACCACGAACAGCCTTAATCAACTCGCGCTCATCATGTACACAGGGCATCTCGCCCACGCTGAAAGCATCGTACTCTTGCAGAATAGTACCAATCTCTTTGAGAAACTCGTGGCATCGGGGGCCACAAGCATAAAATTCATGACCACGAAGTACAGTCTTGTCGGAGTCGGGGAATGCCTGGTCCTTACTGACAAAGTTGATGACATCCATGCGGAACCCATCGGTGCCTCTGTCGAGCCAAAAGCGCATGACATCGTGAACTTGTTTTCTGACTGCTGGGTTCTCCCAGTTAAGATCTGGCTGTTGTTTGCAGAAGAGGCAGAGATAATATTCATCTGTGGTTTCGTCGTACTCCCAGGCACTTCCTATATATCCGTTAGCTGGGTAACCCAGAATGAGAATCCCTAGTGTACCAACCTTGGAAATGAGCATCCCAGTTGTTGGGAGGGTGTCTGTTCCCTTCGGAGTCGTACTTTGCAGGCTTCCAGATATACCAATCACGATAAGGGTTGTCCTTGGACTTTCGAGACTCCCTGAACCACTCATGCTGATCGCTAGTATGATTCATGACCAGGTCGAGAACGAGCTTCATGCCTCGTTCATGGAGCTTGTCCTTGAGGACATCAACATCTGAGACATCACCATATGGAGGGTCGATTGTGTAATAGTCGCTGATATCATACCCCTAAGCTTTGTTAATATACAATGCAATCTTGCTGCTCCTTCGAGAGGGGAGAAAAAAAAGGTGGTAACACACCATATCAACCTGGGGGCTCTTGAAGATTGGTGAAAGCCATACGATATCGACCCCCAAGTCTTTGAGGTAATCAACTCGAGAGATAATGCCCTTCAGGTCTCCAACGCCAGAGCCAGTGGAATCTTGGTAAGATGCAGGGTACACTTGATACACCGAGCTCTCTTTCCACCAGGCTCGCAAACCTTGATCCGTGCTACCCATTATTACCTACAGAGAGCTGGGTTGATGCTGGCACTGGACGGCGCTACGGTGATATCGTCTGCAGCGTTAGTTATATACATACACAATCCACATCCACATGAGCTCTCAGCACGTGAGACGGCCGCTCGTGATCCAACATTAACTCACGATGAACCGATTCAAGCCACTTTTCTTCGGCAGTACTGTGCACTTTCACGGGTGTATCGCCCAAGAGAACAAAACCAGTGTCGTATATGGGACAAAGATGATGTGCAACAGCGCCAATCCAGTAATGAGGCTCTGATCCAATGCAGCTGGCGTCGAACTGCAGGGTGTTATGTGCTGTCACACAGCGTCTTGTTAAAGCTCTACCGTGAGATAGTTTTTACAGCGAGTTGACCAGCAGAACGACATCGGTAGTTGTCGTTCTATTTAATAGGCCTCACGGAGTAATTCCCGGAGAGATTCTGCGGATCGATAGTGGTGACTGATCTGCCCCTCTCTCCAGGGTAAATTGTTCGCTGGTGAGTGAGATACTTACGACCAACACGATACGAGATCTGCAATATCATGCTTCTGAGAAGGTTATGATGTGTTCTTATCAGGTTGGTTTGCTTGTCCGGCGTGATGTGGAGCTCCATGTGCGAGATGGTTTATTACTGTGAGTTGAGAGGGGTTGGCAGATGAAGCTCAAATGTAGAATATGATAGATCATGCATGCTATTGTTCAGAGAGGAGCAGAATACCTAGATGTGGAAGATAGGACGAAGTATACTCAATTTACATAACTGAATAGGTAGTAGATAGGTCAAAGAAAGGGGAGAAATCCCCCAGCATGATACTCAATTTCATTGTCGCCAACCAGCTTTCGTACCCAAGGAGACTACTAACCTACCCTGTGTGCCTTAGCTTACCTAAATATTCATAGTCACACTACTAAATCTGCCGGTTACCTACTAATGTATGAGAACAAAAGCCATTTGTCGTCCAAACTCAAAGCGTTGTGTTAATGATAAAGCATGTAGAGGCTGAAAAGGACTGTCCCTGGACCATAGGTAGCATTAGCATCCGTGTCTATTGCAACCATTGGATGCATTGGATGCAAAAACAAGGTCCGTCTACCATCGACACAACAAGAGTAGTCCCCTGTACGGTTGTAGCGTTGCTGACGAGTAAGAATGGTGATGAAAGAACCGACAATATGTGCCGAGTGATTGATTGCAGGATGAATGGAAGCACTATAACATGGACAAGACCTATCAACGTCACATATCAGTGTACGCGAGTTTCTCGTTTCACGATGTTGCTATAATTAAACTGGAGTTCACTCGTCAGACCAATCATCCATACAGAGATGATAGAATCTGTTTGAGCTATGGAGCATTCCAACTTATTTCCTACCATAGACTACTTCACTTTAGTCGTCAGGGGTCGATTTGAGTAATGGTAAATTGCTCACTTAGTACTCCGTAGTTACATTCCTATTCCCCAGCCCATGGAAAATATGAATATACAGTGTACTTAGAAATAGTAGGGCTTCGAGTTACAGCAACCAACCTAATGCCCAGGATAATTAATGACAATCTCTGTCACACCTAACTCAACGTTACAATCTACTCATGAAAGACCAGCCATAGGATTGTGGCACGTGAAATCTGTCTACAAGGGCAAATACCGATCCCAATAAAGAAACAACAGCTGATCTGCGGAATACGAAAAGCAACAAGACACTATCACAAACCCTGGTCCAATACTTAAGTACTCTGCTCATTAGAGAGGTCTACCAACGAAGAAACCGTCAAAAAGAAACGGGAAAAAGCAAGCAGCGCCTTCAAGACCCTGAATGGAACCGGAGGGAGCATGGGTCTCGTTTTGTTCTGTACATGGTTAGTATGTCGTTTGGTAGGTAGCTAACTACTGCAGCCGGGATATTGAGCTTCTTTCTTTGCGCACACAAAGGATATGATTTGGGCATTGTTTAATTGTGGATTATTTTGCGAGATGAAAAGATCCACGATGTGCAGGGCTTGTTTCTCTGCGAAGTCTCTGGCTGAAGATTGTCTTTGATTGTTGTGCAGCAGCAGCAGCAGCAGCAGCAGCAGCATGTATTCAGCAAACTGGGATTTGTTATAACTTACAAGACTGCTGGAGCCAAAGTAGGCCCAGTTGGTGAACTAGGTACCTAATTATCAGATTCAATATATAACGAGCAGCCAGCGTGTGGTACGTGCGATGCCATTTCCGTGTACATGTATATGAGATTGGATGACGCTACTTGATGAGGGTACCTGAGATTAAGGTAAGTATTTCCGTATCCGTGCAGCTAGCTCTCAGTGTTGATTTGCTCTAGCAGTCAGTCCCTTAGTCTAGGGCGTATGCATATGGAATTTAAACAATAGGCGCTTTGCATTTGCTACTGAACGGGTCATGGACAAACCGGAGACACAGCATCTGCCAGTCGCCTGAAAATATGCAACGGGAAGGCAGATTAATTAAAACGGCCAACCATCTTCCTGACAAAGAAGAACCGATCTGGGAAAAAAATCACTTTAGTTGTTGATTTAGAGCTTGTCTTGCAACAACAATATTCTCGATTGTGGCATTTGCTCCACCACAAACAGGGGACTCAGGTACACCGTACACCTGAATCTTTTGAATCGGGCGTACTTCAGTTACCTTGCCCTGACCTTGCTCATCACACTTTGAGGTCCCGTCTTTGGCTTACTTTCTAGCTAGCGGACAGGGACACAGAGTGGTTTATTGAACATTGCCCCTGGAACCCAAGACACCTCAGAGACGGACGGCGTCACTCTACTCAAACCATGGATAACGCGCTAAGAACCAGCCTCTCTCCAGACACAGCGGACAGACATACCCTGGTCGATCTCACCCGACTCTGCCCCGGGCGGACGAAGCTGTAGCGCCAACGACCAAAGTAGCCAGCATTGCGGAAAGTTAGTAGGTTCCCATGGATCTTTGGCTGGGTTGCATGCATTGGATACGGAGAACCGTGAATGTCCCCAAGACCTATAGACACTAATATACAGTAACATGGAAAGTTATACTAGGTAAGGTAGACAGACCTACTACCTAGGTATACAACACTGTATTGCAGCCTTACCTACAATCCACTCACCCACTCACTCACTCATTCACCGGGCACACTCTTTGTGACTTTGCTTGGACCCGATTGCCCTCACCCACCCTTAAGCGTGCTCTCTTGTCTTTTCATCCTCTGACCCGGACATCGCCAGGAACAGGGAGCTCCAACTCAGCCTCATACGCCTACCTCTTGTTTCCAGACATGACGTGAACTCACCTATCACATAACTATTCGGTCTACTCCGTACCTTTACCTCTCTTTACCTTGACCTTACATTGCCTTGCCTACCTACCTTATTACCTTCCTAGGATATCTCATCTCATCTCAATCTCTAAAATAAAACGACATACCTCACCTTTCCGCGCATGTCTCTCGCTACTGACGATCTACCAATCTCACCCACCTTAGTAGCTTTGGACGTCCGTTCACCCCCGCCGCTCACAGTCACGATTTGCAAACCCGAACCCGAACCCGTCTCTTAACCCATCCTACTGACTGACTGGGCACCTACCTACCTGTGATTGAAACTGAACCGAACTGCACTGAATTGACGGGGTCTTATTAAGAGTCTGTTCTCTCGCCAACAAGTTTATCCACCGTGTCTGCTTATGCTTAGCTGCTCCGTGCCTGTCGTCTGTCCTGTCCTCATCCGGACCCTGCCCTACCCATATTATTCCCTATGGCCTAGGGCCCTACCATCAACGCCATCCACGCCCCGGCGACAATGACCAGGAATGAGCCCTTCAACCGCATCGGCTCGATCACGAGCTCTAGCAGAAGCAAAATCAGAGGTAGCAGCAGCAGCAACAACAGAAGCAGAAGCAGAAGAAGCAAAAGCAATGATGACAGTCCGAGCACCGCAAGCGCCGAGAGTAGTACATACTCTGCCGTCACCGTGAGGTCCTCGTCACCATCTAAATCGCAATCGCCCTCACCCTCGACTGCCTCCACTACTCCCGCTCCCGCTTCCGCTTCTACTATCTCCACTCCCATTCCCACTCACTCGCCTACTCCTAATCCGGCACCCAACGTTGATACTCTAACACCAACTCCATCATCCTCCGCCGCCGCTGCTCCCGTTGCGACAGCTTCCCCTGCTGTTGCTGCTGCTCCCACCTCTAATACCTCGACATTCTCCCCGACGCCTCGCCAGCAACCAACCCCTACTCCTTCTGCTCGCCCAAGCGCTGATGGCAATGCTTCATTGAGCAACCCGTGGTGAGTTTATAGTTGTCATTATGGTTCCGATAATATGCCGTCTCCCGTCTCCCGATCCCCTGCTGCCATCTCCCGCCCTGTCGCCGTTCATCTCGCCTCCCGCCATCCAGCTAAACGCTTTCCCGCATCTCACAGGTCCTCCTTCAAGGATGAGCCTCAGCTCTCACCTACTGCTACAAACTTCGCCCCTCGCGCCGGCGCCAATGCTCATCCCAAAGACCGTCGCATGAGCGACCTCACCAACTATCGACGTGAGCTCGCCGTTCTCGAAACCTCCCGAGTCCCTCAGATCCACCAGATTCCGCCCACCGGCGGTGCGAGCCCTCAAATAGCACCGTGGATGAACCAGCCTGGTTCCCCTTCGACCTCTTCCAACATGCCGATCACTTTCTTCAACGATTCGAGCGATAACCTCTCCCTCGCCTCCCAGCTTTCTCCGGGTCATCAGATCAGTAACCGCCAACCACATCAGCTCCAGTATCCTTCTCACCCCTCGCAACACGATGCCCCCGAGGCTTCATATTTCGATGGCAGGCGCCCATCCGCTGCCAGTATCCTCACGGCGAGCAGTCAGGGCAGCAAAACCAGTATAACCAGAGGTGGTTTTCGCAAACTCCAGGGCTTCTTTGGCGAGGAATTCCCTGGGCGCGATAGCTCGGATGGCAGCCTACCCACTTCGCTTGCGGGCAAGGACCAGCGTGGACGCTCTTATAGTCACAGCCGCCCCACACATAGAGATCGCAACTATTCCAATGCCACGGATCACACTCGCGATGCATCACCATCATCTTCGAGACCGAGAACTCCAGTTCCTGCACCAGAGGTGGTGCCTTTTCTATACCAGGACAACAGTGTACGTACAACGCCCGCCTCTGTCTCATCATCCTGAACCCCCGGTGACCCCCCGGTCTGGTCCACGATCGACACATTCCTTTCCGAAATTATCTCTTGGTTTTGTTTTTAGTGCCCAATTCGATCCAGCTGTCATCTCGTTCAAGTAGCATTCTCACCAGCGTGGCTGGCTCACTGACATCCATCTTATAGGACATCGCTCGATATGGCGAAGCTCCCGTCCGAGACATCATGACCGGACCCGATCGAGAGCGATATGTGGGTGATGGTTCCTCACAAATTCCCCCAAAGACATCGTCATCCTCGAGGTCGGGTCATTCTATAGTTCACTTACCCGGGCATCATCGACACCATAAGAGTAATGATGATCCTCGGACACTGCGGCCGACAATGAGTAGGGACGATACAGCGATCGGCACGCAAATGTCGCGCGATCGTGGGGGCAGTAGCGCCATGTACTCAACCAAATCTAGAGGCCAAAGCCCGACACCAAGTACTAGAAGTGCAGGAATGACTTGGAGCACGAAATCCTCCCAAGTTGATGGACAGACCTCGCCCGGTCATCATCATGGCAAACGCGGAATCTTTGGACGGCTTAGAAGGCACCACAAAGATAAAGACGACATTGCTAAACTTCGCGATCTACCTCAATCAACAAGATCTCTCCAGCCGAAGACCTCGAAGCCTGACTTGCACCGCCCAAGCGATGTATCGACGACTACATTACCGTTCTCGGGGACCTTTGGCCCTGGGGAGATGAGCGACGTCCCTGATATGCGACCAATTCCAGGTCAACGTGGTGCAACTTTCAATAATAAGTTCCCTTTCGCCAAGAAGCCACGAACCCATCGGCCTCAAGACTATGTTGACGATGCAATTGGTCCGACAGATCGTAACGATTCTAACAACATATATCATCTCGATACTAACCTCAACGATATGGAGGGCATCCTGACGAAACCTCCTCCACTTACACCTATGGATACTAGCTTCGTTAACAATGTCGAGCCTGAGCGTCACGATTCCATTATCTCCACAGCACCAAAAGGCCGTTGGGATGCTCCTGACAGTTGGGCAGTGCGACGCAACACCGAAGATAACCCATACCATGGCCCTGAACCAGATGAGATTGGTAGCCCCCCTCGCCCAGAAGAGAAGGCATCGCCATACTGCATTCGAATCTTTCGTTCAGATGGTACATTCTCTACACATTCGATGCCTCTGGACTCGAATGTCACGGATGTCATCTCACAAGTCATTAAGAAGACTTATGTGGTTGACGGTTTGGAGAACTATCATATTATATTGAAGAAGCATGATCTTATCAGGGTTTTGACACCCCCTGAGAGACCCTTACTTATGCAGAAGCGGCTCCTGCAGCAAGTCGGTTATGAGGAAAAGGATAGAATCGAAGATCTCGGCCGCGAAGACAACAGTTACCTATGCAGGTTCATGTTCTTGTCTGCGAGGGAGAGCGATTTCCATGCCAAAACGACGGACATGGGCCTGGCTCGGGCTCAGAAGCTCAATTACGTGGACCTTTCTGGGCGCAACCTCGTCACAATACCTATATCCCTATACTCAAAGGCCATGGAGATCATCTCTCTTAACCTCTCGCGCAACCTTTCGCTCGACGTCCCACGAGACTTTATACAGTCTTGTAAACATCTTCGAGACATCAAGTTTAACAACAACGAAGCTAGGAAACTACCGCCCAGTTTGAGTCGAGCAAACAGATTGACATTTCTGGATGTTGCAAACAACCGGCTGGAGCAGTTGGAGCATGCCGAGCTCAACTCTCTTACAGGGATGCTGAAGATGAACTTGGCCAATAACCGGCTTAAACACCTGCCTTCTTACTTTGGAGCATACCAGTCACTTCGCTCTCTTAATATCTCTTCTAATTTCCTCGACAAGTTCCCGACTTTCTTGTGCAATCTAACAAGTTTGGTCGACCTGGATCTGAGTTTCAATGCCATTGCGACGATTCCTCACGAGATTGGCGGCCTGAAGAACTTGGAGAAATTGTTGATAACTAACAATAGACTGACACACGCTGTACCAGCGTCATTCGGACAACTTGTCAGCCTGCGCGAACTCGACATTAAGTATAATGGTATCTCGAGCATCGACATCATTTCGGAGCTCCCGAAACTTGAGACTCTTTCCGCTGATCACAACTGCGTCTCTGCCTTTGTTGGACAGTTTGAGTCTCTTCGCCAACTCAAATTGAACTCGAACCCACTCAACAAATTCGAGATTGTTGCCCCCGTTCCTACACTCAAGATATTGAATCTATCGAACGCTCAGCTTGCCAGTATTGACTCGTCATTCGTCAACATGGTCAACCTCGAGCACCTGATATTGGATAAAAACTATTTCGTTTCGTTGCCCCAAGAAATCGGTACCTTGAGCAGACTCGAGCATTTCAGTATTGCGAACAATTCCGTCGGAGAGCTACCAGCTCAAATTGGTTGCCTGACTGAATTGAGAGTGCTCAATGTTCGAGGAAACAATATCTCCAAGCTGCCCATGGAGTTATGGTGGGCAAATCGATTGGAGACTTTCAACGCCTCTTCAAATGTTCTGGAACACTTCCCCAAACCTGCTTCCAGAGCACCACGGATACCGGGAGAAGAATCACAACCGGCGCCCCCTCCTGTTAATGGGAGAGCTGCACCACTTGGAACTCTGTCGGCCACAGCAAGCTCTGAAGAGTTGTCAGACGATCGAAGACCCAGTCAAAATTCGAGCACACTTCTCAGTGTCGGACCGTCTCCCCTTAACGCTGGCGACCGCAAGAGCTCCGTCGTGTCTGTTTATGGGAAGGGTGGCCGTAAGACCTCAGTTGTGTCTAGATCAGCAACTCCGTCGGCTCCCACGCAAACAGTCAACACCAGAAAAGATTCTGGGATGTCATCAAGGCTTAACAACACATTTGCTGGATCCCTTCGTAATCTTCACTTGGCCGACAACCGTTTGGATGACGATGTTTTTGATCAGATCACGCTGCTCGCGGAACTCCGAGTGCTCAACCTATCTTACAACGACGAAATCAGTGACATGCCACAGAGATCGATCAAGAACTGGCCTCAACTAGTTGAGCTTTATTTATCCGGAAACGCTCTCACGACATTGCCTGCCGATGACCTAGAGGAGTCCAGTTTACTACAGGCACTTTATATCAACGGCAACAGGTTTACCAACTTGCCAGCCGATATCTCACGGGCCAAGAACCTCGCTGTTCTCGATTGTGGCAGTAACTACTTGAAATACAACATCTCCAACGTGCCCTATGATTGGAACTGGAACCTCAATCCGAACCTCAGATATTTGAATCTGTCTGGCAACAAGCGCTTGGAGATCAAGCAGACGAACACAGGTCCTCTTGGGCCTGGCGCCGTCAATCGTGAGGAGTATACAGACTTTAGCCGTCTGCTCAACTTGCGTATCCTGGGCCTGATGGATGTCACCCTCACCCAGCCCAGTATTCCTGATCAGAGTGAAGACAGACGTGTCCGTACATCTGGATCACTCGCTGGCCACCTGCCTTATGGTATGGCTGATACTCTTGGAAAGCATGAGCACTTGTCAACGGTCGATCTCGTGGTACCAAGATTCAACTCGTCAGAAACAGAGATGCTCTTGGGCTTGTTTGATGGACAAGCTTTATCCAGCGGTGGATCTAAGATCGCTAAATACTTGCATGAAAACTTTGGCCACATTTTTGCTGGCGAACTGAAGCAGTTGAAAACACGGTCGAACGAAACACCGGTTGATGCATTACGACGCTCATTCCTCCAGCTCAACAAGGATCTGGTCACCATTGCTATCCAGCAATCCGAGGAGCGGCCATTGAAGACGCATAGGGGCTCTGGCCAGCCTGTAATACTCACCAAGGAAGACCTCAACTCAGGGGGTGTGGCAACTGTGGTTTATCTTCAAAGTACGGAACTATATGTTGCAAACGTCGGTGATGCACAGGCGATGGTGATCCAGACAGATGGTACTCATAAGATGCTGACCCGCAAGCATGATCCTGCCGAGCCCAATGAGAGATCGCGCATTCGCGAAGCTGGTGGATGGGTTTCTCGCAACGGTAGACTGAACGATCTACTCCAGGTTTCACGCGCCTTCGGATACGTTGATTTGATGCCGGCCGTACAAGCAGCACCCTATGTCAGCAACATGACAATCCGAGAGCAGGACGACATTATCCTCATTGCGACTGGAGAACTCTGGGAGTACCTGACACCCGGTCTAGTGACAGATATTGCGAGAGCCGAGAGACAAGATCTCATGCGAGCGGCCCAGAAGCTTCGTGACCTGGCTATCGCATACGGCGCCTCGGGCAAAATTATGGTCATGATGATTAGTGTTGCTGACCTAAAGCGACGGGTCGAGCGATCCAGACTCCATCGCGGTGCTAGTATGTCGCTTTATCCATCTGGTATCCCTGATGACGCCCAGGTTCTCAATACCAGGAGGGGCCGAAGGACCAAGGGCGATGTTCTCGATTCATCCCTAAACCGACTCGAGGCAGAGATCCCAGCGCCTACGGGTAACGTATCGATTGTTTTCACCGATATCAAGAACTCGACAACACTCTGGGAGATGTACCCCAGCGCCATGAGATCAGCCATCAAACTCCACAACGAGGTCATGCGTCGACAGCTGAGACGAATTGGTGGCTACGAAGTCAAGACTGAAGGTGACGCTTTTATGGTCTCCTTCCCAACAGCCACGTCCGCACTGTTATGGACGTTTGCCGTTCAGATGCAGCTCCTCGATGTGAACTGGCCATCAGAAGTCTTGAACTCAGTGTCTTGCCAGCCTGTTTATGACAAGGATAACAGTCTCATCTTCAAAGGACTGTCGGTGCGAATGGGTATTCACTTTGGAGACTGTGTGAGTGAGACGGACCCAGTCACACGACGTATGGATTACTTCGGACCCATGGTGAACAAGGCGGCTCGAATCTCTGCAGTCGCAGACGGTGGACAGATCACAGTCTCGACCGACTTCATCTCGGAGATACAGCGGTGCCTGGAGAATTATCAGGATACGGATCGTGGGAACGCTTCTGGCTCCGAGGATACCTTTGACGAGGAGACATATGCTAGTGCCATTCGAAAGGATTTGAGATCCCTCACCTCTCAAGGCTTTGAGGTTAAGGAGATGGGCGAAAAGAAGTTGAAGGGTCTTGAAAACCCTGAGGTTGTGTACTCGCTCTACCCTCATGCATTGGCTGGACGTATCGAGTTCCACCTGCAGCATGAGAGGAAGGAAGAAGGAGGAGGAGGCGGTGGTGATAAGCCTGCTGTCCTTGCACCCGGAGCAGAGCTCAGTATCGACCCAGATGCAATTTGGACTCTCTGGAGGATCAGTTTGCGACTTGAGATGCTTTGCAGCTCGCTGGAAGGCAACGATGCACCAGGGCTACAACCACCAGAGACAGAACTGCTCGAGCGGATGAAGCAGCGTGGAGGAGAAGTCACAGATCGCTTCTTGTTGAACTTCTTGGAGCACCAAGTGAGCAGGATAGAGGTGAGCTTGAACTGACCTACGCATGAGTGGAGCCTTACTGACAACGTTAGACCTGTATATCGACACTGGCGATGCGTCACCTTGCTACTGGTGGTGGCCCTATTAAGGAACTAGAAGATCTCCAGGGCCCAATGACTGCAATCTTGGATATGTTCATGGCACAGAGGAAGGAACTTGAACGATACAGGAGGAAATATGGTGCGCTGCCGAGCCCCTCTAGTAGTGAAGATGAAGACGACGACGACGACGACGATCCCGACACAGAGGAAGGGAGCGACACAGAGCAAGAGTTGTGATTGGGTTCAGACGATTGGTTTATCTGAACGTTACCCGAGCACTTATATATGCTATAATTACCCACGCGACACGAGGAACACGACAAGGGGAGGGTAAACAGAACGCTTTTTGCTTGCACGATTCAGGGACAGCAGGATGCGATGGGACTTTTGGATGGGAAACTTTGTCTTTTTGAGTAGGTGCTGGGCTTGCTCTCTATATCCCAGACGCTTCGGTGCGAGGTGCTCACGATGTGTTCGCGGTTGGGTTGGGTTGGGTCTGGTTGGGGTTGGAAAAGACATTGGGGTTCCAAGATGGCAGGGCAGGGCAAGGCAGTACATGGCGTTGGGCTATGGAGAAAGCAAGGAAACATTGATACTTGGCTGTTTTGTCTTCCAGGAGGCTCACATACTATACTTTGTTGCGCTCAGTGTAAATTGGGATGATGGGTTCTTGTCTTTTCAGGGGTTATGGATGGCATCGAGGAGTCCGCGCAGGCATGCATACATTGTTTATACGATATGATAGGGCATTACAAAATCAGACGATGTAGTAGCACACTCACTCACATTGACCAATTAATGAGCTGTGATGGAAGCAGACACTTACTTATCTTGGGCCGTCTTGACGAACTGACTAACTGACACGCCTCAAGATTCGGATTCGGGGTGACATTCGAGGTCCAACCCACCACCCACCTGTATAGCCCCTGACTAGATTTCTGAGAGCAGCCACATTGGCGCCCAGCCCAAGTATTTTCTCGCCACCGATTGATCCCTCTTCACTCTCATCTCCTGCAGCAGGAGAGCCAGGCTTGAGAATCTCAACACCGTCGTAACCCGCGACAACTCCTATAACCTGCCAGCCACCCAACACCTTGCGTGGGTTCTCTGCGAGAGCATAGTCGAAGCGCTCCCAGAAACGCGGCCAATAAAGCTGGTCTCCCTTTTCAGTCTTGTCAAAGACTAGAACAGGTGCCGTAGAATCAGGGTTGGAGGTGATGGGGAAAGCGATGGGATAACCAGATGGATTCTGCCCAAACAATGTCAGCCCCGTCATGCAACTCAAGACATCGGCGTGGACGTCGATGACGGGAGTAGGGTCATCATGGGTGATGTAAGAGAGTTGCTGAAGTGCGTCGCCGCCAGGATAGTTAAGCGAAGAGAATAGGAGCATGGCAGTACTACCCGCGAAGCTGATGAGGACCGACAAGGCGATAGCGGCAGACACGCCACGGTAGATGATGGATTTAGAGGCGCGAGAGGAGACAAAATTGGCGCCGAGAGCTGCAGCGGCAGTCAGAGACGGCACAACATAGAAAATGAAACGAGCCTCTTTATGAGGCTGAGCAGAATAAATGGCCACAAAGAGCAAGTTGGGGATGAGCAATGTCTGAGTAGCCCGTGATGTACCAGGCTGGAGTAGTGCATACCCTGCCAACGCTGGCACGAAAGGGTTGAGCAATAGCTTTGGAAGCGCTGAGGTGAAATAGTAATGCCATGGAGAAACGCCCCATTCTGACGAAGATCCAAGAATAGCATTGAAGTAGAAACCCCACAACTCGGGCCATAGGGGCTTCTGCCAGAAATACGAGTCAATGGGTACTGAAATAAGCAGTGAAGAGATGAATGAGCCGAGGAAGGTGAGAATCAAGGGGCGTAGACCGATACGACCCGTGAAAAGGAGGTAGAGTCCTGTAGTGCTGAGAAGAACAGCGACCTCGGAGCGGAAGATGGCTGCTGCGATAACCAAGAGAGCGATGGCTTGTTTCTGACGAGCAGCAGAGAGGTGAGGTGACGACTGGGGAAGTAGGAATGCCGAAGCAAGGGTAGCTAGTCACAGTGAGTTGAAGCTTGTAGCATCGTTGGTGAATGGGATGACTTACTGAGACAGAATGCATACATGTTTGGCAACGTCCGGGAAACATAGTAGTTGATATGGAACTGACCCGCCATAAACACCACCCA
The DNA here is from genome assembly GCA_013623355.1 of Fusarium bactridioides. Taxonomy (NCBI): domain Eukaryota; kingdom Fungi; phylum Ascomycota; class Sordariomycetes; order Hypocreales; family Nectriaceae; genus Fusarium; species Fusarium bactridioides. The sequence continues at coordinate 26,689 of JACCKW010000495.1, forward strand.
CCAAGCTGAAACACCTGATCCATAAGCTCTCCTGAGAGAAGACTTGAAGGTCAAGAGCGCAGCAACATTGGCGGCACCAAGGATTCCTCGAACTACAAGCTGTGCATGTTGAAAGCCAACAAGAGCGACGATGGGCTGCCCCAGTCCTGCGAGGAGCACAGCACCGAGAAAAGTGCGGGGCACGGCGCCAGGAAAAGTGAAGTGGTCGTAAGTATGAGAGAGGCGTTCATATATATCCTGAGTGGGTGTTCCGTAGATGAGTATGTCGTGGGCTGCTTGTATGTTGAAAGACTCCTCCACTTTTGTATAGGGGGACACAAGTAGATGAACGAGTGGGATGGTGATGAGAAGACATGTTAGGAAGAAATCTGGGAACAATCAGTATAACTTACTCTAACAGTGCAAAGGGAAAACGATGTACCTGAAGTCTTCATCTTGGCTGATATAGAGTTCTTACTCTAGGTACCTTAATAGGTACTACGAGAGCTACTGTAGGTGTACCTTGCAGCTTGGTTTTTAAGTAAAAGGCTGAAAGTTCTGAAAGGTGAGAGACGCCGCCGGATCAAGAAAGTATCTCCATGTCAAAGTAACCGCTATAAAAAGAAAATATAATTTATTGCAATTCTTCTGTTCAACATGAGTGAGTGAGTGAATGAATGAATGAACTGCCCATGAGCTTGTTACCTCTTTAGGGGTCCTCGGATCGGTCCAACAAATCACCCGCTGCAGAAAGAACACTCCTTCCCTGGGCATGGAGCTACCTAGTACCCCAGCCACAATTGCAATAGGTACGTACCTCGAACTGCAAGTCCTTGAGAGGGACGGAACGGGATAGTTACACATCATCGCTAACTAACTACTATACTACCTCAGCTGCAACCAAGACCACCATTCTCAACCCTTTTTGACCTTCAGCGCCGTCGCCCAAAATGTGGTTCTTTGGCAGTTTCCTCTACGGTAACAATCCTCCTGCTCCCCTTATCCAGAGCGCAGCCGCTAATATAGATTTCAGTTTGTATTCTACTCATCAACGCCGTCGCTGTCCTTTCCGAAGACCGTTTTCTTGCGCGCAGTACGAAATCCTCCCTCCCTTTTCGAGCGAGTCTATATAGCCCCGCGAATCTCATATCTGACCTGACCTGTCCTCCCAGTCAATCTCTCTCCCGCTTCTTACGACCCTGCGTTCGGCGCTGGCCCCGATGCCAGCGTCAAAGCCAAGATCATCAATCTCATCGCGAGTGTCCGAACCATCATGAGGAGTACGTTCAACGCCCAAACTCACAACCACCCAAACATAACGAGCTACTACTGCGCCTTTTGCAACACGAGGAACTAACGTAACAGCAGTGCCACTGATCTTTGTCAATTCCGTTATTATCCTTTATGAGCTTATACTTGGTTGATTCGCCGAGTGTCACATACGAGGCACAGTTGTAAAAAGAGGACACGGTAGACTTTTCTAGGCATCAACGGAGTCCGGCTAATCTTGGAATCGGAGTTTTTTGTTGTTGATATGAATCACGGGAGACTATGCTTGTGAGTACTACTCTTTGATATGAATACGATATGGACCGAGGCAGGACAAGATGCGGAACCCTCTTCATGATACGGTAGTGAAGGTAATCTTATTGCCTACGTGTAATGCCTAACTGAAAATACATATAATGTGTCGGACGTCATCTCCTCAGTTCGCTCATAGGCGTCTGATCTTACTCGAAATATACCCAAATAGCTAAATGCATAGAGGCCTGTCTGAGCCCACGAGGGCTTCCGAACAGGACCTCCAAGTACCTATGTATAATACAACTGCCACGCTATGGGTGGTCTTGTTCGGCTCTCGGTCAACATTTATCGACCAAGCAAGCCCATGCGAGCAGCAATAACCAAGTTTGCCTTCTGCTTAATGCACCCGTGTTCCATCTTCTGCTTGGTACCTCCTGTAATTAGGCCTTCTTGCCTTCGCATAATGCAGGCTATGGCAAACCTGTTGTTTTCCTGAGACCAAGGACAGCCAAATGCTAGAGACCCGAATGCTGAATGCTTTTGAGGACCACCGTCGCCTTATTATGCTATTTGTCTCATGCAGTGAGTGCTTCATTCAAAGCGCATGGGTATCTTGCCATCCACCAACACCCCCTGGCCACAAACATGTAATACATTTCAAGCTCCCCCTTCCCATATGTAGACGCGATAGTTAAGTGCATGTTGGAATTACGAAAGTAAATTCGTGCTCTTTTTACGTCCCAAGCTGAAGCTGAGGCGATCCTTGAGCTTGTCGTGTTTATCACCTGCATCGCCGTTAGGCGTATCAGGCGTTTGCCCACCCGATTTGTCTTTGTGGAAAAGCGAGAAACTTCTCCTTGACATTGACTTGCTGCCACGTTTGGTTCGGTCGAGTATTCCATTGCTCTGAGGTGTTCCGTTTTCTTTCTTTCTCGCTTCCTCTTCTTGTGCTGCAGACTTCTTACTGGCTTCCAACACTTTGGCTAGTTCATCGTTCTCATTTCGTCGTGCCTGTATCGCTTTGTAATTGTCTTCTCTTCGTTTCTTTCCGTTAACCTTGGCCTGTTTCTCTCGCTCCTTTTCCGCGAGTTTCTCGGCCTTCTCAGCAGCTTCGCGCTCCTTCTTCTCCCGTTTCTTGTCCTCCTTCGATTTGGCTTCTTCTTTCTGCGTAGTGACACGAGCTAGGCCATTTGTTGCAGCTGCAGCGGCTGCAGGGGGCGCAGGATCCGGTTGGGGAGCTGAAGGCATGGCTGGTGCCGTACTGGCGTGGGCAAGATTTGCCATCGACTCGTGATGCGTTAGGGGCGACATGGGCTGCGTTGCTTGCCGTCTCAGAGGCGCCGTGTCTGATTTGTCTCCGTTCTCCTGAGCTAGATTGGCTGCTTCGCTAGCGAGTTTTACCTCCTCCATGCCCTCCTTCTCTTGCTCCTCTCGCACTTTCTCGAATGTTGTTTCCTGGTAAAACAAAACGTAGGCGGTTGCCATCCCTGGCTTGTCACCGAAGAAGTTGCGGACAAAATTCTTGTCCACCGGTTCAACCATCTCGTCGTCAAACAAAATCCACCCCCTGCCCGGAACCTTGATGATAGACACGTAGTGACCATGGTAGGCATTACCACCAATGTGAACCACTACCGCATACAGCTCATAGAGTCGGTCCGGGTCTTCGGCATTATCTGTCGTGTTGAACATGCGCAAGTGGTAGGGATACACGACCCTGTGAAAGAGCTTTTGCAAACGACTGTAATCTTCGGTATACTTGAACCGCTTTAAGTGGAGCGTCAAGATCTTGGGTAACCGCTTCACTTTCATTCGCTTCTCGGCCTCCTGAAGGCCACCACAATGGTCGCAATGGAATTTGTTTCTCTCACAGAGCATCTCTTCGGCAGAAAACTTCCTTAAGCAAGATGTCACTGACGAATGCTCTTCTAAGTCAATGGACAAATCGAGAAATGTCTCATCGCGCCGAGAAGCAGTCTCGCAAGTTAAGCACTTCGTTTCTGATGTGAGAACGCCCTCAAAAATGTCATGGACCCATCCTGTTGCTGGGGAACCTGACCCAGCTACGTGATTTACCATGGCAGATCCAAGAGCATGTCCCACTGAAGTTGCCAGACCATCAATGCCGTCAACTGGGGCCTGCAACTGCATCTGGCGAGCTGTGCTCTCAACGCTGTTGATGACATCATTCAACACTAAGCCGTAGAACTCATGAGCGTCTTGGTGCATTGAGTTTCGAAACATTTCATTGTCGCGCTTGAATATCTCGAGGAATCGTTGGGGACTGAGGACTCCTGTGTGGGTGTTGCTTTCCAGCAATGCCAGAAAAATGTCCTTCAGTCCAGTAAATGTGCATTCATTCATGCCATAAGAAGTGGCATTCTCTCGTGCCAATTCCAGGATAGGCCCTTTGATCATGGCTTGTTTCTTCTTGTATTCGGGGGTATCAGGTTTGTCTTCAGGTCGAACGCCAACCTGTCCAGGCAACTGTTGATTCATGGCCTGTCGTTGCTTGATCACTTGGGATGTACTCAGGCCTTTTTGTTTCGGCAAGGTCTCGACAGGGTCAGTCGGTGGAGGTCTGATAGTGATGGGAACCTTTGGTCGGCTGCCGTTTGTCTCCGAGGGCATAATCGGGGGGTAATTGACAACATTGTTCCTGAAGGATTCGGAATAAAACAGAGCCTGAACGATCGAGTTGCAGTAGCTACACAAAAAGTCAGCATCGTGATATGGCTGTATGATGTCTCACCAAATCCGTACCATGTGTTCCCAAACTGTTTTCACGTTAGCCTAGTTCTTGCGATGGTAACGTATCGACGACGATGAAAAATAACAATAGCTCGGACGGGAGTAGGTAGGGTTCGACGTACATTCTCGAGGCCGAAAAAGCGATCGGCGCCGTCGTCTCGAAGGGGAGCTGCATTCTGGAGCATCTTCTCGAGCGGCGTGAGGTCGAGCACGGGCTCTTCCTTCTTCTTCGCGACAACATCTTGCTTGTTGGGTGTAGTGGTCGTGGCCTATGAACCGAAAGCGAGAGGGATTTTGTCAGTCATGAAGAAGTAATCTTGGCGCAACTTAGAGTGAGCGAGAGGAGATGGGGTTGGGACAGTCCAGGGCAGAAATGGAACAAGGAGCGAGTCCAAGACATACAGTGCCAGAACCCTTTATTTTGTTGAAAAAGCCGGCCATGACGATGTCGTGGTCTCTCTAGTTAGAGCAGGTAATTCAGTCGGACAGCCGTGGATGGGTGAGCCGATCGAGGGACGTTATCAACACCGACCCGCACGCAACAGCTGCGCAGCAGCAGCACTCAGCGATGACGATCGCAATTGAGACAAGTGACCATTCGCGAATGGCTTCGTATCTTCTGAAATGGCCAAAGAGTCGCGCAGGACGGGAAAAGTTGAGAAATCGCAAGCCAAGTCGGTTTTAGAGTTGCCGGTTGTGAGCGAGGATGGATTATGGCGCTGGTGTTGGCTGCTGGGCGTTCTGGGGAAAGCGAGGTGCGGGTATGTGGCGTGGATGCGATAGCGCCGGAGGGAACTACTTGCGGTGATCTAAAAGCCGACAAGAGGCAATCGATAGTCTTGACTGAGAGAATCAGATATAGGTCGTTAGCAAGCGAACTCAAATACACTTTGAGATGGATGCAAAAGAGAGGTGTCAAGTTACTAAAACTGCAAGAGAGAAAAAAGGCAGGCAAGACAGCTACCAACTGCAGAAAGACTGACTGACTGCCTTACTACCTACACCTTTAGGTAGGTAGAACCACAGGCGCAGTCGAGGTAGGTAGGGATGAAGGGTGGCGGGAGGATGTCCTAGTACAGTAGAGGTCGAGTCCGGGGGAAGTAATAGTGGAGGAGGAGTGACCTGGACCCAGGTCAGGTTCAAGAAGGAGAAGGATGGATCAGTGGCCTCGTGGTTGGATGGTGCCGTGCCCCAACACGGTAGGTGCTGTAAGCTTGTGAGGTCCTACCTACTAACTCAAGGTATGTTATCGATGTTTTGGCTAGGCATGTGTCTTTTCGCAGGATTTCACTTTTCAACGGTGCTGAATCATGTGTAACGTGGACAGTACATAACGGTCTCCCGGGCAGAAGAAGTCATGATGAGATTAGAGCCTAAATAAGCCGACTATGGGTACGTAGAGAGCCCGTTGACAAAGCCCACCCGGATACTTCCTCTTTGGCGCACAATTATTCAACAAGGTTGACGACAATGGTTGGATAATCTTGAGTGATCGATACCTCCATCAACGTTCTACAGCCGGAAGTGTTGCCGTCTCGACTCTCCTCGCCTGCATCGAGCTACGAAAAGGGCCCAGCTCGCGCAAACCCCAGTTTGCCTAGACCACCGAAGCCCCCAAATGGCCCCCTCCAACTCACTAGGCCGTCATGATGGTGCCTCGCGAGTGGGTCCCCCAGAAAATACCATCCCAGAATCAGAGCTAGAAACGGAGCGTGTTAACTCGATTGCTGTGTCCTTGTTAGGTCATAAGGTAGACACCGCCCTCGGGTTTTCAGGAGCTGCTTGTCCAAAGAGCTGGTGGTTTACCGCTGTCAAGTGTTTTTGATCACATGAGATGATATCTCCGCCTTTGCTCGCTAAAGTTGCTAAACGACATCATTGTTGAGGAGGGTCCTGCTCGGGTTTACGTTTACTGGGGTCCAAGGCCTGGCTGAAGATTAAACGTGGCGTGGACGGTTGATAGACGCCAGACAGTGGCCCCATGTCTGGGATCCATTGGCTGTTACGGTAGAGCCAAACGCTACCAGGGCTAAAGTAACGACATGGATATGGAGTTTGGAACAAGCTTCGGATTGACCACTGCGAGACATCGAAACGAATCTGAGTGAGAATTGGATGATGAGCTTAAGACATAAAAACAACCATGACGGGCTCTTCAAAGCACAGATGGGAATTACTTCGATGGAATTGGGTTGATGGCCCCAATGGAAGCTGCGATCCAAGCTCTGTCTGACCTTTTGGTTTAGCTGGAGGTAGAATTCGTTAGGCAAGGTTCCATCGGAGGAGCATCGACCTTGTCTCCTGCATTCCCTCCCATCCAATCTTTGAAATCGTTAATGGCAAGACCGATGCAAATGACAGTTACCTGTTTCAAAACCAGCAAATAAACTTCTTCCACGATAACTACAGAAAGCGAAAATTCTTCATCTTCTTCCCCTCTGACATCGATGGTGAACATCTAAACAGCTCACACCGGCATTGATCACCGAAAACTCCTCGCACATGTTCCCGGTACGTTCTGCACTAGCATTTTACCCCAACGGTTTTTGTGATTCGAGAACACTGTTACGATTCGAGGGGGGGCATAATAGCACAGGTACGAAAAATGTGTTAACTGCCTTTAGCCGCAATCAACGACCAGTTCTAAACTCTAGCGGGTGTAGGTATTCGAATCTCGTCATGACATCGCCAATCTAAGCACCAACTTACACTGCTGCTGTAGATGCGGTAAATAACGAACAGCGCCACAACTATTCGGCTACAAAGCCCCCGGCCAGGATAACCTGCGAACCCCTTGTACCGCAAGAGGTCATTACCCTTTCATTATTATCACTTTTAGCCGACCTAAAGACGACGACTCTCAGTTTCTGACGGGAGGCTGAAAATGATAGAGCTTTCAGCACTCTACCACAGCCGGGCGCCGGGGGAGGCCAGCCACCGCCAAGTCGGATACATTTCTTGGATTCTGTGATGCTGACTACAGCAACATTCGCCTCACTGGAATATCCTTGGCCAACCTTCCAGGGTGGACGCTATCCGATATGTCTGTCTTGTTCCTGAGGTGGGCTGGACTAGGTAGACTGTGATCCCCCCCTCCAAGATGTCATGTCTAGGTGGTCTTGGATTGCTGGCACAGCATTTCCGTTTGGTGGAAATGTTTGTCTTGTCTGTAAAGATGTCTCATCATGCAAAGCTACGCGCTCTTTATTTGGAACATTGATCACAGGCGCTCCCTTCTGTCATCCTCCTTGGACAGAGCAAAAAGCGAGGCAAGACCAGATTCACTCCCTGGTCGAACCCCTGCTCCTTGGCATTGTTAAATATCAACGAATATGGAAGCTTACTGACAAATGACTAGTTCTCTAGCTCCTCTGGATTCCATCACTTTTGGTCATCTATGAGGAGAATTTCAGCATTGAACAGGGATACTAAATACAGCTTCACTGTGTTATTGATTAGGTCGCCTTTACCATGAAAGTTCCATAACTCATCGACATTGATGCTCACCAACCGAAGACAACCCCTCATTCGAAGCGTTAGTTAGACACGGATTGTGGGGTTGCCAATGCGGCACATCCCCCGTACCCACCCTGCAACTGAACTGTCACCAATCACTAGATCACTCGCTCACAACCGTGGTGACGGTATCCTATCAGTTTGGTCTGCCTCCCATCCTGATCGCCATCAGTCGGCCCGTTACTGCTGATTGTATGTATGCCTTCTTATGCTTCGAATGAACAGATGCTGGAAATAGCAAGACAGCAGATGGTCTCCTGACTGTGTCCATCCAATCCAAGGGATATGACAGCCTGTGTTGGCAGGTTGGCTAAGAACTTAGGTACGGACCTACAGTCCTTATTTATCTGTGGATATCCGGGTTGCTCTCACGTGCGTCGGTCCCGGAAATGTTGCTGGCTGTTGTCTAGCTGTCTTGGATATTGGCTCATCTCACCGCTGTTGGTTGGCTGACTGACCAACAACCAAAACAATCAATCCCTCGGCATACCATCTTCTCCGACCCCCGGCCCAAGTGGATATTCTTCTCTAGCCTTCATCAATTGTTGAAGCCAGTGTTGCCAATCCATCCTGACTGTGTTAGTTCCTCGATGCTGATCCAACGTTAGGTAGCAGTGAGGGAATATAGAATATCGGCGAACCATTGTTACGCCTATGGCTAGTGATGATGCCACCCAAACTGCAACTGCACCAAGGGGAGAAGTGTTCTGGAACAAGCGTCAGTTCCACTAGCTCTCTGTAGTTTCGTAACCGGCCGCGCATCGCATTGCATCAGCGTACACAAACCGCGCCGTTCCCCGCGGTGCCCACCCATCTCGATCATGTACCATGACGGCATTAGACGTGCCCGTTTGGGCAAAGTCCTCGATTCCCTTCACCAAAAGTAATACCAATTTCACTCTCATAGACAGAGCCTCTCACTGTAGCTCCGACGTTGAAAACAGCTAATGTCAAACAGAGTTATCAAACGCTGGACATGATATGAGGGCTGATATCATGGCATTAGTGTTAATATCCATTCCGCTAAAGTGGCCTATGGCATCAGTGCCTTGTCAAGTAATCAGACCTTCAGCCGGAGATGTAATACCGGTATACCAGACCCTCTTTTGTCAGCTCGCTCAGGTTTCCATACAATCATGAACCAAAAATGTGAGCAGCACAGCCGGCTTTCGTTGTAGGCATACAGATCTCACTGCAGAGGGCCAGGTACTGTATTATTGGACATATCGTCAAGGGAAAACGAGTCCACGTCCCTTGGCGATTATCACTTTGTCCGGCTGCAAGCTTTAATGTCTCCTTCAGATCGCCCATGCAAGAAACTAACGGGATGACTTATAAATCCCTCTCACGGATCGAAGTAGACCAAGCGTGGCATGCTTCCGTCTACACCATGCTTGCTGTACATAGCTGCTTGAGACCCAAGCCGTATTGATAAGCTGTGTGTTCCCAGGGTTCAGGCAGGCTGTTCCACATAGATCCGACCATCCCGATGATAAATATCACTCAGTCTGTTGCTTGCGGTCTAGCATTCTCGTAGAAATGGGTTGTTCATTGGCCTATCAACACTGTCTCTTGCTTCCGAACCACCTGAACGAACAGAAAACGACTACACACCAAAAAGTCCCCGACAACTGTGGCACAAGCGACTCATATGCAATTTTGTAAGGGGAGCCAACGTAGCCTACTCCTGCTTCTGGGCTGGAGGTGGAGCACCGCCAGTGGTAGGGAGACCCATAAAGATCTTGAAGTAGTCCTTCACGCGGTGTTAGTAGACAATTCCGAAGGTATATCCAGTCACCGTCGAGACTGCGCAGGAGTACTTACATAGATCATCCACTGAAGTCCGGTAAGAGTACCGATCATGACAATTCGCACGGGGAGACCATTCCACAGGCCTCCGAAACCAATGTCTTTGTATATCCTGCTCATGGCTCCGCCGAAAGCCTCGCCAGGTTGACGGTTGGAATTTAACTTGCTGACCATAACATCGGCAGGGTGGGAGACAATGGCGCACAAGATACCGGCCAGATAGCCACCAGTAAAAGAGACACCAGTCTGTGCAGCCTTGCTATAGTCACTCTTTTGCCCGGGCAGGCGATCGTAGATCATCTCAACGATGGTTTCAAACGAGGCAAACTTCATCATTGTATAGGGGATTTGGCGACCCCATAGCGGATACAAGCCTTTATATAGGCCAGCGACGCCTTCCTTGCCTGTGATGGTGCTGATGCCTTGGACTGTTCCCGTGTAGGGGTTAGGGATCGAGCCTTGCATACGGACCTTGACGGCTTCAAAGGGGCAGAGGGCAAGATCAGCGAGGAACTCAGCGGAGGCAGAGGCTGCAAGATAAAGACCAGTCTTGTACTTATGCGCGGCCTCGGGACCAGCCATATCAGAGTACGTTTTCTTGAAATATTCGTACCAACCATACTTGAAAGCGCCTTGGGCAGAGTAGCCAAAAAGGGTTGGACTCCAACCCGTGAAGATACCACGAACGCCTTCAGCGCGGTAGATCTTGCCCCATGCCTGAAAGTTACTGGTATAGAGTTTCGAGTCAACTTGTCGACGGGTTTTTACGAGATCCAAGGGAGTTACGGCAGCGTGAGTGAGACCCTGATTCTGATGAGTACAGTTTCTATATGCTGGAAATTGGCAGACCGGGAAATGTTCCTCGGCCGAACACTGAGATGGACACTTACACAGGCCATCAGGCCACCAAAGGTGCAGGCGGCATAGTACTTTCCAGAGTATAGCTCGATCTTTCCGGCCTTGGCTTGAGCTTTTGCGCTCGCCTTTTCAAATTCAGCCGTCGCCTCGGCGCTCAGCTCCTTGGCTTTGCCCTTGGCATCTTGTATGACGGAGGAGTAAGCGGGAAAGAGCTCAAGGCGAGCCTCATAAGGCGTACGGGGCTTTGCTGAGAGGGGACTGTAGACCGTTCCCTGGAGGACGTCCTTGGATGGGTGCAACGGGGACATTATCGCAGTCCGATGCAGGCGATGATATTCTACCAGTCCAGTGTGTTAGTGATACTCATGTAAGTCAAGGGTGGAGCTGATCAATTGATACTCTAAGCACGAGGACCACGGAGAGTGCTTGCAGTGATAAATAAGGGAAGACAAAGAAAAGGCGCAGATACAGGTGCAAGAAACATGATCTGCCCGATTGAGCCGGCTGTTGATACAATGTGACTCGGGGGAAACGGTTGCTGCTGTTGGACGTACCTGATGTGACCTTTCAGCTGCAGCGAGAGCTTAACCCACGAGCTATTACGCCGTAATAGGTAAAGAGAAAATATCGCAGGATGATAATACGAGAGAAAGAAGCCAGGAAACGTCCAAGGAAGGTTGGTGTAGTACCTTATCTTGCGGAGTTAAGGTGGTATGTGACTTCCAATTCCGTGAACGGGGAGGATGACGCTCGTAGCAGGCACATTTGAGCGGATGGTGACATCACGCTTATCACATCTACCTTCCATCTTAGATGCGCTTTCTCATATCATCCATACCTATTGGACACTTCCATTGTTTTATCTCACCAATACAATGCAATCCATTCTCTGAATACTGATCCCCACCTTAGCTCAACCATTTGCTTCACCTTTGATACACATTTATTCCACTTAACTTAGATGGATCTCTGTTGAACGCTAATCAAGAACCCTAGCGGGAAGATCCACGGCCTGCAGATGGGGCTTGTTCCCGGAGCTGTGGAGATAAGGATGCTAGAGCTCCGTTGCTATTGAATCCCGATGGATGATTTATTTCGACACTAGCTACAAAATGCATGGGATGATAGAATAAATGAGGCATAATTCCGCACATAGCTGCCATATTCCTGTCATCCGAATCAAGCATGTTTAATTATTGAGCTGACAACAAGCTACCTATCCCCCTAATTTTAGACTAAATAGTTGCAGTAGCACCAGTCATAGAGTCTCTTTGCTGATAGAGAAGTGTTTGTCGATTCACCATTGAAATGACCCATGTCATGATGCTAACAAAAAGCTCCCATTTTCCCTCTCTGCCCCACCATGTTAGAGCATTTTGCGTGACCCCAATAGGTGGGTAGGTGGGTGACTGGCCGTATAGAATCCTGCCCCGCGATCGCTTTAACTCCCCAACCTTTCAACTTGAATCAACTTGTGCGCCAATCCCTGCCAACATCTTTTCCTTCACTGTTAGGAAGAGCTATTATATATAAAAATGGCTACTGCTACTGCCACTGCTACCACCACAACATCGGGTGCGACACAGCCCTTGGTTACAAAGTGGTCTTCTCGATATCGTGGGGTATGTACTTCTCATGACACCACTTTGCGCTCCGGGCCAGAGGCATATAGCTTCTACGGAGAATACTATTCCCTCGAGTTGTGTCTAATGCATCACAGGCCACTGTCGAAGACCTCGACCCCCCAGCCGCACTCTCACTCAACCCCTCCGATGCCATCTCCCTCGCCCTCATGTCCGCCTTTGAGCGCGACTACACGCACCTGACCATCGTCGACGCCGACACCCGCGCGTTACTAGGCTACATATCCATTCCTCACCTCCAGTCCCTTATCGACTCAGGCAAGGTCAAGCCTGAAGATCAGCTCTCAGCCGCCATGACACGCTTCCAGCGCAAGGGCCGTACCTACCAGGTCATCACTATGGAGACGACCCTCGAGGAGCTTGAGAGCTTCTTCCGTGGCGGCGTATCTGATGGACCGTGGAAGCAGGAATTCGCCGTTATCACGGATGAGAAGAGGAGGTTTGTCTTGGGCGTCGCAACAGTACAGGACCTCGAGGAGTTTGTGAAGCGAAGACCCGAGTAAAGTGGTTATTTTTAGCATGTGATATCCATGCCAGAACTGGGGCCCAAATACCGAGGAACAAAGGCCGCGGGAATATAGCGCAAGGAGTAAAAAGAAAACAAGAAAGAGTCAGTCAAGCATCATGGATGGGCGCTGGGGAAATAATGGCCTGAGCATCATGGGGGACTACGGCAGGCTCATAACAACCAGCCAGGCAGGAAAGCTGCTTTCAACATAGCGCAATATATGGGATAATACACATTGGTGAACACAAATGTTGTGTGGTGCGACTGGTGCATAGACACTCAGTTTAGGATGACTTCATATCGGGGTGTCAAATTATATTTGTCTCATGAGTAACTATTGCATGAGTCACTGAGCGATTATCAAGCATTGTTACCGTCAGTCGTCTATACTAGGTCAAGTAATGTTCTGGAGCAATCCCATCTCTAAGCCTGGTAGTCGTAGATGAGCTTGGCGGTGACCTTCTTATCACCCTTGGTCACCAAGATGTGCCTCACATATCTCCTCTCGCCGTTGATCTCCTCGAAGCCCCAGATCTGATTAGCGACCCAGCCGTTGTCGACGCTTTCAGCAATGCTCTGGATGAACTTGCCATCGCCCTCGGTAAGCCAGCCAGTCTTGAGGAAGTCCTCCTCAATCTCATCGAGAGTGACGAACCTAGATCGACCCCTGACGGCGCCGAACAGCCAGTCAGAGTGCTCACGGTTGTTGAAGTCGAGGCAGCGGTTCTCGTGAGTGCTGCTCAGGCCAGAGGCAGACTGAGTGATGTCGATGTGGGTGAAAACGTCGGTGGATGTGTTGGGGGGCTTTGGAGGGGCGCTGTACTGGTTGATTTCAAGGCTGATGGTAGCCAAGCCAATTCCCTTCCGAGTGAGGTATCCGATTCCCTGTAAGCTGAGGATAGGCTCAGAGCTGTCGGAAAGAGTCTTGTTCTAATGCGAACCACTGTCAGTGACAAAGAAACAGGGGTGCATTATGTGGAAGCGGGGGAGTGCAGCATACGAGAACCCATTTACCACTGAGGTCAGAAATGGTCTTTTCGGCGGGAGCAGCCATTGTTGTGTTGCTGTTGATAGGAATATCAAAGATGTGGGTATTCGTGTAGATACTGTTTGAGGAGAAAGAGAACAAATTTGGTAGGTTGTTGGTGGTGGTGGTATGGATAAGTAATAAGGCTGCGTTGCTGGCAGATGGTGGATCGAAATGACGCTATCAAGGATTCAAAGCGCAGATGTATGGTCCTTCCTCAGAGTATAGACACGCCACAAATGACTTGTATTACCAACACTTTTACTGAGTGGGAAGTGGTAAGGTAAGGTAAGTTCAATGTTGAACCAGACAACTGGGCCCCTCCTGGAGAGTCTGCCTTATATACCCATCTTTTGTTTGCCAACAACGAGGCTGCGTGCGTGAGTGAATGATTGCGTTTGTTTATCACAAGCAACGCCGAGAGAGGCGCATGATCGCCGAGGTCAAAAACATGGCTAGGTAATTTCAGAGTCACGTTTCATTGAATTGTGTAAAGAAGACCACGGCCCAGTTTGAGCTATCTTTCCAAGCATTTACCAAAATAGTAGGTGTTCAATCTTCATAACACAGATAGTAGGGGTGCGTCTATGAATGAATGGCTGTCTAATAGTGCGGGGGAGAGCTACGTTGAAAGAGGCTGAGCGACGATGGCACAAGACAAAAGACAAGGCAGGAATCCCATTCGAAACTCGAGAGGACGGGAACAATTCGAATAAGGAAGTTGAGCCGCGAATGCGCAAACAGCTTCGGATTTGCCAAGAAGCGGACTTCTCTTTGGTCCCGGTGGGTGGCTCTGAAAGAATCCCCCCATTCATTTTACCACAACATAACGAGGTATGATTTACTTGCATCATATCATGACAACTTGAGGAATATTCACCATGAACACCAAGACACGTAGTAGTTGCCCTACTCCGTAATACCTTGTACAAGTTTCACCTGTCAGTTGTCGTTGCAAATAATGACGTCTTCCCTTTCTCTCACACTCTCCCACTCACTCATCATATGATATTACCCCTTGCAGTAGGTAGGTGCTTCTTATTCACTTGGCATGGATCTACCTATCTCACCCCAACATATCAAACCCTCATATTCTCAAATTTTCACGACGTCGACCAAGACTCTCCCCCAAAGTCTCGTCCCCGCATAGGTTGCTAATAAACCTCAATCTCCACCTTCGCATGGATACTGCGACTCCAACTTCACCATTTCGCTTCCACATGTTGCTTATTAACCATCACAAGCCTCGGCTCAAGTCACGGCAAGCATTCTTTTCCATCACTTATACGGAGTAGATCCCCAGATCATCCTACCCTTGTCAATACTATTTTCCATGAGCAATGCTGTGTACACTATGCCCGACATCACAAGCAGTGAAGCCCTCATTTAACATGTAACTAGTATATTCGCCTATAATTATTAGCCTACCCTCTACTCGGGTACACTCATCTCCTACGACCTTTGCCCTCCGTATCCCCCCCCTAGCATCCAGGTCGTGCATGTATAGCATCTTCATCTACCTCCCCAGACATCACCATCACCTGTTGGCTGCGCCAATTCTCATCTGACACTAAATCAGCTGAAGCTCAACCCTGTCAAGTCTTGCTGGCCCTGCTCCTCATGCCGTTGGCTTTCGTCATCCCGGGTATCGTCCGTCTCTTTCCAGCAACAGGCGGGTTCTTCGCTAAGTCGAGTTCATGCAAGAAACAAGCCAAAATCAATGCGAATCTTTATCCGTGCATGCATACGCACGCACGCACGCCATACAAATCATGTCATGTCACGTCGCATATGTCGTCTTCAACCATTTCCCGGCCCCGATCAAGGCCACCACTTCATCTTCTTGTAGCTCTCGATCACTTCCTCGATCAACTCCTTCGTGAGGGCAGGCTTCTTGTACTCAAAACCCAATAGTGTCTTGAGCCGCGTTCCGTCCATACTGAGGTCCGTATCCTTGAGTAATTCCTTCTCCATGAATGGAGTCAGCGGGCCCGGTCGTGTAATGCCCGCATCTGCGAGGAGGTCGGCCCATGGTCCCAGGAGCTCGTCATTAACATCGTCCACAACACTATCGAGGTTGAGTCGAGCAAATGTACTAATAAGCTGGCCCTGGAAACCTGTCTCGATCTTAAAAATATCACCAATAATTGTTGCTATGGTGCCCTGACTTGTCGCACCCTCATCCACGATGTTGAAGATGGGGATCTTGCCCATGCTGGCCTCGTCCCACTTCGCCTTGCCTGCATCAAACCATGCTGCGATTTCCCACAAAGCCCGTGTTACATCGTCAATGTGTGCTGTGTTAGTTCGGAGGTCCTTGGTCCAAAGCCACTTCATTTCGTCTTCAAGGTGTTGATAAGTGCGAGCCATGCACAATGCCGTCGCGACCCACTGAGAGGCATAGGGTCCATAGACGTGCGGTAAACGCACGATGATGAGGTTGAGGCTGCACTGTGCGTTAGCGAATTGAATGCTCAAAAGTCATGGTCTCACTATACCCTTCAATTTTGGAGAGCTCCTCCTCAGCCTGCAGCTTAAACACAGCAATCCGGTTCCAAGGTTTGATTTTATCTCCCTCTTTGCTTGGTGATGAATCGGACTTGTACACCATGCCTGTGCTCAGCTCAACAAAGGCCTTGACTTCTCTTTTGGCCGCCTCTTTGCCCACTGCAATGGAAAGGTTCAACGATCGAAGCTTGTAGACCTCATCCTCCTGTGAGTACCTCGTCTCACCTCCACAGTTAAAAACATAGTCCCATTGTTTTCCATCTGGTCGGTCAAAAATTCGTGCCAATCCTTCTGGAAAGAGGGGAAACATATAGTTAGCCAACTAGTCATACATAAGACAGCCACCTGCACCAGCAAGCGGGGCTGCCAGCAACAGAGTAAGCAGTGTAGAAACTCACCAGGTCTACTGGCATCAGCCTGCATGAATTTGTCTTGTGAGCAGGCTTCGGAGAACTCAGGAGCTAGCCATGCGAGTTGAGGCAGGACTTTGTCAACGAGCCTCACATCGGAAGCGAGCTCGTTCTGGTGGATATGGAGGGCCAGAAAGCGGCCAATGTAGCCAAGCCCTCCAATAATCAGGACCGAAGGCTTCTCGGCCATGTTCGTGAGAGTTATGTTGTTCGGGTCGTGATATAATCGTGCGCAAACGTGGGGTCAAGGTGACGGTGCAGATGCCTCGACGTCGGCGGCGAAGGCGATATATGGGAAGATATAGGTGAAATGAACAGCAAAACACGCTTCAGCTCTGCAGGTCTAGTGAGGTGCCTTGGCAAAATCCGCTTCTAATGTGAACGAGACGGACAAATGGCTACTGTGCGAGGAATATTGAGCCCAAGTGCCAGGACGAGATTGTTCGGCTTCAGGGGGGTAGAGGGTTGTAGCTGAGTGAATGGAAACCGGCCAAGAGGTCCCACGGGGTGCCGAAGGTGGACGGATTTGCGAGACTCGGTGAGATTTAGCGTTGGTAGAAGCGAGGTGATTCGGGTTTCTCGTGGATAGAGAGCGGGCTGAGCAGTGACCTAGCACAGTAGTTTGATCGAGAGGAGGGCCGTAACCTGGCATGGAGTCACGCAAGTAAGTATATATTAGGGCGCCATGGGGCAAAGGAAGTGCTTGGTTCGGACATACAGTAGCACTGATCTAGCACTTTTTATATCGAGCCCCAAAAGTGCTGGTGCGGCGACGGCGTAGAGACGATGTGCGGGAGCAAAGGGGAACAAGTTTGATCCAAGGCGGGAAGGCAACGGGAGGACGGACGGAAGACGGAACCAGATGGGCGGGATGGTATAGGATGGGAGGTGGGAGTGGAGGGAAACACGATCAACAGATGTAGCAATTTCAACTTTGCGAGGGCACGAGGCGACGCACCAACCGCTCTCTGAGACGAGCGATGGATAAACAGGGGTCTGAACTAATAAAGTCAAGAGACCCAACTTTGGATCAAATCTTTCTTGAACAAGGCCACACGACCGAGCCTGCTGATGTGAGCTTGGAAAGAAATAGCTAGACCCTTGGGGCCCTCGAAATTCCGTCGATGAGGGGTGGACTTGATGGACTGAAGACGTCGTGAAGTGGATCTCTTGTTGAGAAAGTTCGAGGGGGAGAATCGGCCAGTGTAAGAGTGAGTGGGATGCAATGTGGACTCCTTTTCCAGCAAAAGGGGCCCAAGTCTTGATGCTGGCTGCTCTCTAGTTTAATGAGGGGCGTGCTGTGGGTTTATGGGCGTGAAAGGCCCTGTCGAAAAGCTCGATATTGTGCCCTACCGAATATCAGGCACCAAGAAGTTTGCTCATCTTATGTGTATTCCATCAGCCGGTTCTGAGACTGAGACTCATGTTTCACAGTATTTCGTGGGTGGCCATCCCTTCTTTTATGCCCTAATATTGACTAAATGCTATACATATCTGGGAAGTTTGCGGTCATGCATGTATAAGATGCACGGCAAACCAAAGGGAGCCGTGGCCTGAAAGATGAGTTAGAATGCATATGTGGGTGGCTTGTGGAGGGGTCTTTCTACTTCCATGTACATGTACAGTACATGGGTAAGTTGTGTCAAGAGGGAGCCCACTCCCATCAGTCCATTCCTAGTCTCAGGTCAAGGTTCTGGGCGGAACAGTCTTTTTTGTGGTTTGAGCTGAGGTCCATTGCCGTTTCGTTAACTCGAGATCGGCTCAAATCTCTCATCTTTCCCATCAGTTCCTCAAAAAAGACTTGGCAGGAGGCTGACTTTGACACTTCAAAGAAGCGAGTCAGGGCCAAAGAAGGCTTGGAAGTGCTGGGTCGGTGGGGGGTAGCCGTGCCGTAGCTGGCGGAGACGCGATGCGAATTGGCGGTCATGCGGCTGGACTGTTACTGTAATTAATTCAGAGCTGCAGGACGGATTTGCAGGATGTCCCGTTCATCATATCGCCGGCCTAGCACCTAGCTACCGAGCCTGTAGTGGGCCTCGATGTTCGTCATTGTCACTGCGACCAGGGACCAGGGACATGCCGAAAGAAGGGACTAGGGTCAAGGGTCAAGGAGCATGACAGCCGCCGTCCTTGCCTGAGACTACCATTATTACGGAGTAACTAGGTCTTTGCATTTTCTTGTACTCACTCTGAGAGTTGTCAACAGCTTGACATAATTCAAGTCGAGCCGAGCGAGAACTGCAAACCTGCGAGAGAACTTTTCGTTTGTGATATATATCAGGCGACGGTTTCGCTTGCTTGTGAGCACCCAGTCATAAAGTATCTGGTCAGACTGACCTCATGGGTGGTAATTACCAATACTGTTGAACGATATAAACTCATTACCCCATGGGTAAGGGCCGAAAGAAAGAAGAAGAAACTCAGCACTTGGTTGGCGAGGGCGCTTAATTCTTGAGATCAATATCTGGCGGCCAGCATGGCGCAAATCATGCTTTAGGTGTCACTTCCGAGTCCACATACACGACGAGGCTTATTTTGGTCATGCCACAGTACCGAAGAATGCCATGATGCCAGACTGTTGCTTCAAGACACCAGGCTAAAACTCCTTCGTGAGGGTAAATTGGCGATATATCGACTGTCACTTAATACGTCCTGTGCATACATACAGTGCAGCAGAGGCCTGGTTTTAGCGCTGGGTGCCGGCATGTGTGCCGATCCAAGATCCCGTTCGGGCCGCCAACAGGGCCATCTTGGTCTTTCAGATAGAACTGGAGGCGCTGTACATATGTACTGTAACCTCCATGGACAGTCAATCAACCGACGTCGAGGTTGGACATGCAATAACCAATTCTTGCCAGCGGTTCGCAGCTTGCGGTTCTACCTCTGCGGCTGTACCTGAATTTCAGGGGCAGAGCACGTATCTGACAGGTGCGCATGTGGCAAGCGGCTGGAACGACATCAGGAACAGGAACAGAATGATGCGGGGCCGTTTCTAGAATTCTTCCATTTGTGTCTCTACTAATGAAGAAAAGAAGAGGCATTAAACGAGAATTGGTGACGACTATAGTAGCTGGAATGGTGGAAAAAGTTTGTGATAGTTGATGAACCACATATTTATTATAAGGTAATTCAGAGTCTTACAACCGGCCCAAGTGTCAAGAAGAGCGCAGAAGTCACTATTATGCCTGCCTTCTCAGTCAGATTGTAGGTACCAATATCCTGGGCCCTCCATGGCAAGTACAGCTGGGTACCGATCTCATGGAAGTTAAGGTAGTACCGGCCTTGTAGTACCTTACCTTACTGGGAGGTAAGTGCACCTCACTCCAGCCTCACAGCGAACATGGAAAACAACATCCAGGGATCAACAATCTTAACTCTACCTCAACACTAGGATATCCTGATCAGAAGCAATTGTCTTCCGTCTTCCTTTCTGGCCTATCACATAGTCTATAGACCCCCGCCCCATCATCTTTCCTCCATATTCCAACACTACAGGATGGCCTCTATATAGCCTCTTCAACGCTAACGCCTAATAAATAAATAGAGCCAACACACCAAAAGCACAGCCCGAGCGCTGGCATAGAGCACCAGGGCCCTAAGATCCGTAGCTTTTGTCTGCATGTCAGATGCGCAACACAGACCTTATTGCGCCCAGGGAGTACATGGGAAAGAAGAGAAATCGAGAGTATCGTGATCCTTGTCGCTCTCAGATCACTGTTCAACATGTCCTCGGTTTACGCCTTTCGTGCTATCGCTAGGACTTGTTCTACGATTTTAAGCGCCCTGTTCACGTCTCCTTGATCCTCTTGTTCAGTTCCCTGTCGATGTTTCACTGTCTCTGAGACTGCTGTCTATCATATCTGACATGCAAGTGGCTACTACATCTTGCAACCACGTTCCCCATCTTCAGCCAGGCCTCAATTTCACGCCCATCTCGAGTCAAGGGTGGGCTATCCTTTTATCCCTTGAGCATTTAGAATGTATCAGGTACTAGGCTCAGTGGCAAGTTGCGGCAAGGTTTCTACTAACCATGCAACCTGTCAATGTATTTCCACGGCAGTGCAGAGCATGTCATCTACCTGACTCAGAAGGTCCTGAATCCACGTCCCTAGCGCACCATGGTACTCGTATGGTGCAACTATGATAAGCCACTATTTGTCGTCTAACAGAGCATCATGGTCTCAAGACCACCTCGACGAAAAGCCGCGAACTGATATGGGCAACGATATTCACAAGATGTAGTCCTCCCGGGCCTGATGAGAGCCTACATGGTATGAAGCTATCTACTATTCGGACATCCCACGCGGTTGACTTTATCCTCGGTCGATGTCCATGAGTTCATGGCGGGCCAGCAGGCCCATTGACTTGGGGGAAAGAACTTGATCGACGTCTAGGGTCAGGCTCGTATCAATTAATCGTGCTAGCCTATACAAGTAGGTTCGGCCAAAGTTGGCTACCTTGCTTGGGCTGTGTCGATAATATCTTGTCATCTATGGATAAAAGCCTGTGAGTTACGGGAAAGCGGGCCGGTTAAGAGGCTTTCAAGCCGCTCAATTACGATCGAGCACTCATGTACGGAGTAATTATTCATGAAACCAGAGCTGACGCGAGCATATCGTATTGGAATTGGACGTCCAATAAGCATGTTTCTGTGATTTTTTCCGTCATCATGAGGTTTAGCCACTGCCTGAGGATCATGCTCTATCTCCTGGTTATGGTAACGAGTCCTTCGATGCAAACGCTGTTTGAAAGCAAAATGAGTATTTCAAGCAATCTGCACATCTATCAAGGCTCGCTCTTAGTGCAATCAGAGGCCAATACTCGCACAGGATGCCACTACGGTGTGGTACATGTATCTCGAGACAGTCTATCGAGGGACTTGCTCTTCAACATATTGAGTGAATCGGTTTGGGTGCAAATCATCTTCTCATGCTTCCGATGAGTTCACGCTGAGCCTCGCGATCCCGTGCCCCCTCGCTCAAGCTTCCAATGCTCCTGAGATCGCCCACCACGTCCTTGGCTTTGCCAAAGTACACCTCCTGCAGGAGATTGCGCATCTTGAGTTCCATATCCTCAACCAATCGTCCCACATTGGCGATGTGGCTATCATCGTTGTCAACAGGGAGATCCTGCTCAACCTGGCGTGTCATGTTGCCACTAAGGTCCATCTCGCCCAGGTTGCCACCAGCCGTAGACAGGGTCAGAATCACTGTCGATGTGAGCTTATAGTGTGTGCTTCTTCCTCGCTCAATTGCCTCGAATACATGGATGGAGTCCCATACACCTTCGGAATTGCCGCCTTGGGGGGAAGCTAAAAGGGGATATCTAGTCAGCTTTGACGGTTCCAAAACAGTTATGGCACTTGTCAGGGGAACTTCATACACTTCTTGAGAAGCACGACCCCTGCGAATCCGTCATCAAGGTTCCAGAAGTAAACACTGCTCACACCACCTTCGTAGTATAAATCGCGATAGACATCGAAGGCCTCATTCGCCTTGACCTCCATCTTGCGAACACGTTCACTCGGAATCGCACCCTCGCCAGCGCCTTCGTTACCGCCAGCACCTACACCACCTGATCCAGCTTCATCCAGAGGAGGGTCGAATTGGTTTGACCACGGTGAGCGATAGCTGTCTCCATCGCGGTTGTAGTCGCAGAGAAGGTAGTCTCGGCCGGTCTGCTTGCAGCGGCGCACACTTAGGGGCTGATCGACGGACGACAGAAGATCTTCGGTCAGGTCTGGAGCGATAGAGATGATGGCGTTGAGGTGGTCTGTCGTCTGCTTAGGGTTGAGACGGCGGAGAAGGTCTCTGGGGGTTGAACGGTCAGCGATACGGGGGAGGACGTCATTGCGCGGGAGGTTCGAAGTGCTTACAGAGCGGAGTCAAAGGGATCGACAGCCATTATTATGGACTTTCGAGGGCTTTGGCTACGTTAGTTTAGAGACTGTGTAAGATTGAAAGGTTGTTGTTGTTGTTCAGGTACTGAAGACGACTAGTTGGTTCAGGCGGTCCTCAAGCCGAGGTGAAGCTCTGCAACGTTACGGAGTAGCGGGGTCAGGGAGCTCCGTGTGGAGTACGTACTGCAAGCCCATGTAAGTGGTACCTAGTAAGCTCATGGAAGATTAGATCCTATAGTTAGGTACCTGCTATTCCCGGCTGAGAAGCTATACAGACAGTTACGAATTTATTACAGTTTAGGTTTATTGCAAAGGATCAATCAAGGTTGGCTGATAATCCACAGGAAACTAGACATATACCGAAATGATTCTACCAGTTCAAGTAATAGTGTAAAACCCTACTAAGACTCTTTACCAGGTATTAAGGCTGTGAAGCCGCAAGTTACAGGAAGGAAAGTCAAATAATGGAGACAAAAAACACTTTCAAGAAACAACAAACCCTTGATGATGCCTAGCAAAGCAAAATAACACTATAGCCCAGCCCAGCCCAGAGGCAGGGAACCACCACCTTAGCACCCTAACCTCTACCCAACTCGATACCAATATAAGCTATTCGACCTACTTCCCGAGTTTCCCTCCCAGTCGGCAGGTTTCAAGGCTCTCTCCCCTTACCCATCCGGCCCCGTAGACTATACTACCTCTGCTCTTTTGCGTCGCATTTAATTGAACATCATAGATAAATAATAGCAAAACAGACGCATCTTCCTCACCACGCGCAAGTTCCAAGACCAACCAGCCCATCTTCCAATCTCACAGCATAGCCATATTCGCCTCCAACGCCGCGCCCGTGATGTCCACCAGTGGGCGAATCGCCAAGAAAGTCACCTCGAAATTTTCACAAAAGAAACCCTAACCATTGACCATCCCGATGAGCCGTATCGAGTCTACAGCTGCGTCAGGCCATCCATATTGTCCGCAGGTCATCATTAACATGTTAGGGCACCGCATGGCCCCCCTAAGCAATGTCGAGTTGCACCTTGTAGACTCAAGGAGTTTGCTTACCGGAGCAGACTCGGGGTAGCTACGTGGTCATGATATTGAATGCTTAGTCAATGCTGGAACCACACAGCAGACAATAAGCCTTCTCGGTCCAGGTCTTGTCGCCACCCGTTACGTTCTCGCGCAGATCACGAATCTCCCATGCTGTGGGGCCGTCTTGCATCTTGAGAGTGGCTTCGAAAAGTCCCAGGTATGGCTTGGAGTCTGCAGCCTTCTTCTTGCGACCTTTCTTGGCCGATCCTTTGGCTGATGCGGTGGTGATAGATCGGGATGGCGTCGGCCCAGGTGTGGGGGTTTCTGTTTCGCGAGGTGTTTCGCGAGCAGTCTTTTTGACGTGGACGTTATCGCTTGTTTCGCCGGAGTGGACATCGATCGTAGGTTGTGTCTCTTTCTCCCCTGCGTCAGTGGGCGATAAAGGGCGCGTCGCCTCCTCGGGCTTCTCTTCCTTGACGGCCGACCCCTCGGTTCGATGGGGCTTGTCTGTTCCAAGTCGCTCGTAGACTTGCAGGAGAATTTCGTGAGCCATGCATTCGTGATGCATCCACTTCCCGCAACTTGGGCTTGTGCACCCAATCAGGGTCTTGTCAGGGTTCGCAGGAGTTTGACATTTGCACATGAGCTCAACGGACTAAATAGTCATCAGTACTTTCGGATACTAAATGAGATGTCGAGAGACATACCGAGAGTTGCATGTTGCGGCAGTCGTACGCTTGACGCCAATAAAGCGCGTCTTGGATCTCCTCGTCATCTGACTCAATCCATTGGTTGACGGTGACGGGTCCTGTAACACTGACAACATTGATAATGTCCACTAGAAAAAGGGTTAGTCGCATTGCAGCAGAATATCGGTCAGTAATCTAGAACATACTATGATTAGAAGCGATCAGCTCATTATTGCCATGGTACGGCTGGCGGCCTTGAACGGTCTTTTTGCCGTCAAGTGTTCCGTACGGGAGTTCGTCTGGCCAGTACATCCAATAAACACGTGCATAGACGTGGTGCTCATCGGAAGCACGGATCTCAAGGATACGCGCAACCCAGTCATTATTGCTCTTCTTGTAAATACCCTTACCATCACCTTGAGCCTTTTGTTGTTCAATCGTCACCTCGTTGGCAACGTTGACAAAGCCTTCACTGTAATACTTGACACTGTTGACTGCCAAGAGTTAGCCATAAGCCCGTACAGCGGACGGCGGCGACATTTCATCGGATACTTACGGACGAAGCTGTTGTAGCGCGTCATATCTTGCCATCGTTTTCCTGGGTCGACAGTGTAGTACAGGTCCATGTTCTCGTGTGTTTTGAAATTGCCCGTTGGGGAGAAAGGGGAGATTTGAATCTGGACCCGTTTGTCGTCATCTTGGCCATCGCGCTTCCGCTTCTTGTTTTTTTGACGATCCGCCTGAGTAGCCGCAGGGCCAGTCGCGTAAGTAATCGTGAAAGGGCACTCAGCGCGATTCTCCTCCCCGACGGATCGCGATCTCTTGCGATTGCTCATTGTGGCGGTTTGATGCGGTTGGGTATGACCGCGTCGGGAGTGGAGAGAAGGAGGGGTTTGCAGAGGAACAAGGCGCGCGAAGAAGCGACGTGGAAATGGACGAAAAGGTTATATAGAAATGGAAAGAGAATTGATTTGACTGGATTTTTCGATGTCGCGAACTGTGCTGAGCCGAGCCCAAGCTGCCTTTGAGCAACAAGCCGCGGCTTGCGATGATGTCCTGTGCGCAACGAAAGAGACTCGATTTGTCTGGGAGAGCAACGTCGCAATCTGCGGAAGAACTAAGAGCTGAGCCAAAAGCCCAAAAGACTTGCGTCACGTGACCGAGCTGGCACTGGGGCCACCTAAACACCTAAGCTGATGGACGGAGTTCAGTCCTACCTAAGGAAGGCGACTAGCGCCCAGTGTTAGTCAACGCGTCTGGACAAGCCTTGGCTTAGTAGCGTAGGTAGATTATTAGAGGCGCAGGGTGAGGGAGTCTTGGCGCGATTCAGTTTGGGGTTTCGGAACCTACTTACCTTAGCCCAGAGATGAAGATCGATGATAGACTCGCTAAAAGGGTAAGGGATTGGATGGGTGAGGCGCAAGTGTAAAGTTTTGAAGAGGCAAGGTTGTTTCAAGGTGGAAAGCAACAGGAAGAGTGAAGGGATTGCGAGAGAGGAAATGCAGGCGCGTTTGCGTTACATTGAGCGTAGGCTTAGGCCCCGGAAATCCGTGCAGGGAAGTCCTTTTCTAGAAACTCCGATCCAATAATTCATAAAGCTCATGCGTTATCCATCGCTACCTTACCTCATACCTTAGATATCTATGTACATACTTAGTATGTAGAGCGCCCCAACTCTTAAGCAAAAAGAAGAATACTGTGGTATATTGATTGACTTGAGGTTGACATGCATTGCTGGACTTAGTTCTTTGTCTAGCACTTATAAATCGTAGCCAAATTATGATATCATCAGTCACCTAAGTAAACGCCGCCGCTATGCTACCTTATCCATCCAAGAATCAACAGCCATCTGAGCTAGGGTCTTGCATGTTCATCGACAATACCATCTTCCTGCTCTCGCTGGTAGTCGGCCAGCATTCCACGACGCTCAGGCTCATGCTCATCATCGTCTGCTTCCTCCACAGGAGATCCTGCCATTGACTCGGCGAGCTTCATGCCTTCACTTCTGCCACGCTCGACGTTGATGAGCCAGATCAGTGGCGCAGGAAAGCCAACCAATGCTGCCAAAAACCAGAAAGCCGGGCGAATCGTGCCAGTTCTATCAATGATAGCTCCAACGATCGTCGGGCCAAAGACACTGGATCCCTTGTCCGTTATAGCGTACAGGGCGTAGAACGCTGCCTCGGATCCGGGTGGAATAAGCTCGCCGTACAGAGAGCGGCAGTAACCACTCAGACCTCCGAGCACGACTCCATATACAGCCGCCAGTGGATACATCTCCCAGGGTTGTTGGAGGCCAAATACGCCCCATTCCTTAACAAAAGGAAGGTAGCCCAGCAAGCCGTAAAGGGGGATCAACTCAAACAATGCAATGCAGACAAGAATGGTTTGATGGGCTTGGAGGTTAAAGAGCCGTGAGATCCACGACCATCCGAAGGCGCCGAATACCCCTGCCAGAGTTGAAATGACATTTATCATACCAAGCGCCCACGGCTTCATGTGGAGTTGGGTCTTGGCGAATAGAATCGCGGTAGATGACGTGGTTGCGATCGCATCGGACAGGAGAAACCATCCAGCAAGGAACAAAACGATGTCCAGGAGGCGCCTAGCCTGTTGGACCGTTTTGAGTAGGCTCTTCCATGCGTACAGTATGTACGCAAGTCCTGCCATGATGCCTTTGCGGCCGTCATCAGCCAGCGGAGGCCCGGGGCGGGGCCGCAACCACATGGCGGCGGGAATAGTGAAGATGGTCCACCAAAGTCCGACCATGAATAATACGACTCGTTGGCCCCATGTGGTGTTATGCAGGGCAATGAGAACAGCAATACAGACGCATTGCAAGAAGAGCGCGGCAATATAGCCGGTACCAATTCCGATGGCTGAGATCCGCGTTGACAGTTGCAGTTCCTTGGAAGTGATTTCCGCGTGGCTTACTGTTGGTTTCAGCGTCTCGCCGTCTTCAGGCTGTAACAGAGGTGAGGTTGTTGTAACTCTTGATGCCTGAAGCTCACCCACCGAGTCATCCAAAGGGCGTGAATCGAATTCAGAATTGGCAAGATCTGGAGTATCAGTAACGTTGACCTCGATAACATCGGGATGATATCGCACAAGCAGCGGAAGAAAAGAGTTCAGTAATACAAAGGATGCTCCAAAGGATGTGTTGGAGATGACGGTCAAGAGGGCGCCGAGAATGTAGTTGTCCTTTGTAATAAAGATGTAAGACATGACGGCGAAGCTCCCAATCCAGGCGAAGCTGAGAAGAAGCTTCTTGCGGTAGTTTCCATGGTCAGCAGCGCAGCTGATGCTGACAACGAGCAGTGCTTGAATCAAGACGCTCACTGAAAATGTGTACATGGCGAAGCTTGCAGTGTTGATCTCTACTCCAAATACCCAGACAATGCATTGTCCGTCCCCCTCTTTCTTATTGTCGCTAGACCCGCATGGCGTTTTTCGGTCAGAGAGGAGCACGCCGTTCTCTCTGGCAAGGGTTTCTAGAAGGATGGGAATAAAGGAAGCTAGAGCATGCGTATCAGTAACAGGCCTTTGCGATCTCTGAATACTACGGTAGCCCAGAGATATTGCTTCACTATCGACAACCTACCAATTCCACAAATCACATACGTCTCAGCCGCAAATGCATAGGCGTACCACCCTAGAAGCTCCTTTCGACTCGTTGGGCGAGCATCATGGCCAGAGTGACGCGGCACGATTGGCCGTCGCACGTCCGCTTGGCTATTGCGAGGGCTCATATCGCTGTCGCTAGAGGATCGCTCGTCGTCGGCCTCGAAAGCAGAAGTTGCACAAGATCTAAAGGATCGTTTCGAAATGTTAGAGAGTCCGGACCACGGTCTATGGTCTTGGAGACGTGGACGCTGAGGAAGTGGTTGAAGGTTTGGCGCCATGGTTAGTTTTTTTTTAGTATTAATTAATATTATAGTTATAGTAAT
>JACCKW010000496.1:0-35570 GCA_013623355.1 Fusarium bactridioides
GGAGGAGGAGGGGAGAAAACATTTTGATAGTAGTGTATAGTAAACTTGATAGTTTTGTTTGATCTTTGATCCATGGGGTGGGAATGGGAGTGGCGGTGATGGTGGCTCTATATACTGTATCTGCTTCATGGCCTCGAGAATGGGAATCCGAGATTCCCATGGCCATGCCAACGGGGATCTTTACGATAACCAACACATTTGTATCAATTCTTTGCATAATACATCAGACCCGGTCAAGGCCTTATTGGCATGGCCTTGGTTTACTATTTTGAGGCTTTGAACAAAGAGGTGAAACACCATCATCGCCCAGTACGTGACCTCTGTTCATGAACACTACAACCCGACTACAAAGGTACCCCAAAGAACTTGGAAAGTATATACATACCAGCGGATGCAGATCATTTTGTTTGAATATGACCTCTCGAACTTTAGGAAGGAATTGAGTCATGGGACGCATGCTATGGGACTGAAGGCCTTGATATGGACTGTACTTTCTCCTGCGTTCAACATCCTCTCAGAGCGAACGCATTTTACCAAGACTTCATCATCAGTGTTGATATTTCGCCAAGATAACCATGAAAGACATATATTGTCCAATGCGGGCTAAGCTGGTCCACTCATCGCGAAGTCCGTTGCAATCTATCGCCCAGAGCTCTAACTCGACCAGCAAGATGAACTCCCAGATACTTGATCCTGGTCTCGAGATCCCTTAACCCCGACTCAAAAGCCGTCTAAAAGGATGCGCCTCCGTATTCAGCACAAACTCATCCAAGCTGATCAAATCTGGCTCCGAGAAGATCAAGTAGAAATACTTCAACGTCTCCGAGAACCAAAAACTCTAACACCATCATTAGCACACACTCTTCCCTTCCCCATAAAGTCAATAACTCACCTCCATAGAATCAGTCTTCGACGTCTCAGTACTTGTAACATCATCAATAGCCGCATTCGCAAGCTCAGTGCTCGTATACTTCACAATCGCCTGAAACATATCCCACGCCATATCCTGCCACTTCGGATCGGCCGTGAGGCGATACATGATGAACACACTCTCGATAGCTTCAGGCCGGAGAATATATCGCGGATCCCGGGCGTGGCGGAAGCCTGGAGGGAGTTTCTGGTTGTTTTGCGGCTTCCAGAGCGTTTCGTTCCATTCGCAAGGTGAGAGGGTCGGACAGGCTACTAGGTCGAAGATCTCGGGCATTATACGAGTCGGAAAAGCGCTATACGCCCAAGCACATCCTCGTGCGAGTCTCTCGCCGATATTGACGTGCTGTTCGATACTGAAGAGTTTTCCGGCGAGTGCAAACATCCCTCCTGCGAAACAGGTGAGATGTTGGCTCTCTGTCGTCAACTCAACCTTCTCACCGACCCTAGCATCACCTAAAAACAAAACATTCTCTTGGCTTGGCAGCATAGGCCTGTAGAGCAAATGCTTTATAATAACATCCGCTGCCGTGCGATACATGGTTTCGTAATTCTCGTCCAGACCACCGAGCAGGGCATGCATCTTTGGTAGATACTCATAAAGAGAATCTGCCAGTGCACCAAGCGAAAACGAATTATCGTGCGCAGCTTCGTTCTGGAAGTCAAGACCCATGGGCCACATTCCCGGCAACAGAGTGTTATTCTGAATCCGGAATAAGAACCGTGATACACGATCTGTCGCGTCGTAGAATTTGGGATCGTTGGTTAGTTGTGAGAGCTTTGTAAACTCCATGACTAACGAGCTCGGGGAAGCTGAAGGGTCGTGAATACCAGCGACTTGTTTGCCCTTTAAAGCATCGTCGAAATTAAGCCAGAACCCAGGGAGTCGATTGGGCGTGTCAAAGGCGATGTACAGCATTTCTCCGAGTTCTGTGGCTTTTTGTAACAATGCTGGTTCGCGACTTAGTTCATATGAGCTGAGAAGACCGCCGAGATGTCGAATTGTCGTTTCAAAGAGATTGACTGCTTTCTCTTGTGTCCTTCCCCAATCTATCGCCGCCGCCGCACTCGCAGCCTCGTTGAATTCCGCCTTCAGACCCATTATCCAAAGAGTATCCAGCGCATCAACCAACGTAGCAGCCCACCCGCCAAACGGATCCTTGGCCTGTCCCGTCAGCGGCATCAACTCATCCCTCCCCCAAGCCTTCAACCTATACGCCTCCCAACCTCTCCTAAACTCCCTCCTCACCGCATCTCTCCTTTTCTCACTCTCCCCCGTCTTTACAAACTTCTTCTTCTCAGCTTGAATCTTCGGCATGCGCTTTGCTTGACCAACGGGTAGAGGCTTGATATCCGCCGGCGGATGAACAAGCCCCGCGGTTGACCAGTCAAAAGAGCTCTTTACAAACACCACGCTGCTTTGGTGCGATAATTGACGCCATAGAAAGAATGCTGTGAGAAAGGCGGCGATTAGCACGACGCGTGAAGGGAGGCGTCTTGAAGCACGGCGACGAAACATGGTGTGCAGAAAGGGACAAAGAAAAGAAAAACAAAAACAAAAAAGGTGTAAGACGTGTTAAGATGACTTCTTTGTTGCAGTTCACGGATTGAGTTAAAGGTAGTGATAAGCCAGCCCTATCTAAGGGAGAGAAAAAAACCCAGAACCTCGATCCTAAGTGATAAAGAAACGTGGTTTATTTAGCCTAAGCTTAGGGTACCCTCTGCTGAGTTTATTTAAGCACCTCTTCTAAAAGTCTTATGTTTTCTTGCCCCTAATCCCTGTGAGGTTGCATCTTACACGATGGGGTTGGTGGTCTGGAAGCCTAAAACGAGACTATTTCCGTTTGTGGAAATCCTGGCTTTGATGCTATACATAGGTAGTACAAGTGTTTCTTTCGTCTTGCCCGAGTCCCAGGAAAATATGTCATTGGATAGTGAGAAGTTGGTGTTCTTTGAGAAGACTTGGCTTGTGTGAGTAAGTGATTGGAAAGTCGTGGTGTTGGTGTTGGTTGGACCTTAAGGCCTTGGGCACGAGCCTCTGAGTCCTCGTGGACGACAAACAAATAACAAGATGCGCTTTCTGCTCGCATTCATGAACATGATAATTTACTGAATTATTGTTCCCTTTTTCTTTTTCTTTTCTTTTGTAATACCGCAATTCGAAATGTATCGATTCTTGTTAACGCTTGCCCTCCTAAGAGAGGCATTCGCATCTTGCGACGCAGAGCCCTTAGTTCTCCCACTTCAAGACGTCCAAGTCCTCCCAGATGTTCCCAGCTCCTTCATGAAAGGAATTCCGGCAAAAATTGGAACACCGCCTCAAAATATCGTTCTTCTACCTTGGGCGTACGTTCTCACTTACTGATCACTATCTATGACTAACAGGGACAGCGACCTGAACAATACCTGGATATACACCGAACCATTCTGCAAAGACTCCGGTATCCCAAACGACGAATCATGCAAAACACGAAGAGGAGGAATATTCAACGAAGAGAAATCTACGACTTTCAAAGGAGCGAGGGATATCGTCAAAGCAGGTGGTGCACCAAACGAGACCTTCTTCAAAGGCGGCCAATACGGCGTTCGCAACCTCGTCAACAGCGCAAACGGCGCAATCGACACCTTCAATCTAGAAGGTTCAGCTGAAGCCGTCGGCTTTCCCTTTGGTTTGCCAACGAGTAAATGGGATGATACATACAGTACACTAAGTCCCCTTGGCCTGGGCAGAAATTCCACATATCTCAACGCCTTGCACAAAGCTGGAAAGATTGGCTCGCGAGTATGGTCTATATTCTGGGGACGCATGTGGATCAAAGACCCTCTTGATGGATCTTTGATCCTGGGTGGCTATGACGAGAACAAAGTCACTGGTGCGAATTACACTGCGCCTCTTGTGTATGGGGATTACGATGGCTCGGATGGGTGTTGGACTGGTATGAAGGTGACTTTGACTGATATCCAGATTAATTATCTCGGTGGAACGAATGTCAGCATCTTTCCCAAGGGGACGACCCTGCAGTGTTGTATCGATCCGGCGAATCATCTGCTATTGGAGGCGCCGACGCCGTATGTGAAGAATTTTGAGTCTATCAGCGTCTTGAAGACGAATTACTCGTCTAGTGGACTACATTGGAACGCCCTCCAGGCAGGCCTCGACAAGAAGTATACTCGTCTTTTATTTCACTTTCGGCTTGAATACTGACACTCGTAGATTCGTGGCAGATCTGACCTTTCATCTCGACTCCGGTCTCGAAATCCGCGTCCCGAATAACCAATACATGATTCCCAGCGTCGACATCGCCTCCAACGGCTCACGAACTACCGATAACTCCAAACGCGATATTCTCATAACAGACATCGAAGACGAACCACCGATCCTTGGGCGATATTTCCTCACAGCGGCGTATCTCATGGTCAATCACGACGCTGGAACGTTTACGCTCTGGCAGGCGAATGCCACTCGGGAAAGAAGCCTCGTGAGAGTATTCGATGAAGAGACGGGGAAGAAGTGTGAGAATACCACAGGCGTTATACAGCCTTCTGCTTCGGAGAGTTCAAGACCAGATAGAGGGAGTGGATCAAATTCGGGTTCTCCCTCTGGTGCAGTTATCGGCGGCGCTGTTGTAGGTGCTATAGCTGGAGCGGTGCTGATAGGGATGGGAATCACTTACTTGGTAATCAAGAGAAAACGAAACTCTGGTAAGTAATTTCTTCGAATCTTGTGTTGTGGTGAGAGTACTGACTGAGGTTGCAAGATACGTACTACTTCTACCCTGCGCACGAAGAGCTGCAAAGAGCGGATATATATGAGATGGATGGAGACACAACACTCGAGGGCGAGTCCTATATGAAAGCTGGAATACGGTAGAAGCGAGTCAGGGGTGTATGTCATGCCTGAGGTATTGGAGGATGACGGAGAGCTCGTTCGGTATCCAACGCTTTCCGACTTACGCCAGGCGTCATGCTTTCAGGGGCCACGAGCAGGTCTGATAACATTCGTATGGAATATTATATCTCAATGAACATCAAGAACAGGCTGGTACATAAAGTTAAGAATGAGGAAAGTTACGCGCATTGAATTCACGTAAAGCCAGGCTGGAACCTTGTGACCTGGGCTTGAGCTTTATGTTTCTTTACCTTCGAGGCCTACATTTCGTGTTTCTGTACCCAATATCCCCGATTTGCACACGGTTACCCAAGTCCAGGCTTCAAAACAGTAAAGAATATATATCCGCTGCCTAAATGGCTGACGCAGTCTCAGATAGCATGCTGAGCAAGCTTACTGCAGCACTGCCGATTCCAACGACACCACCTCGGCCACCCTTATCACGGGACCATACACTCTGCTGAGGCCCACCCCAGTCATTCCTTTCCCTGTGAGGCTCATATCTGGGGTTTCTATGAGATCTCCGTCGTGGCCTCTCTTTGAACTTCTCTTGTCTACTACCGGGTCTCCCTTGCATTTTCTCGGCGCTCCCACGAGGAGGATGTCCTTCCTGTCTTTGAGCAGCGACTTCGTTATCACGAGCTTTGCTAGGCCCCCTACTAGGAACTTGAGCTACTGCACTACCCGTATTGCCGATGTCGAGCACAGGAAGAAAGTTATCGTCCCAGTCGTCGACGGATGGAGACGCTAAACGTGACTGTATGGAAAAGGTTGGGACTTCAGAATACGGAGGAGGAGAACGGGAAGTTATTTTCGCTTCACTGTCGCGAACGAGTTTTGCCACTTCTTCCCTGGACAAAACACCAAGTATGGCCACATAATCTGGCCTTGCTTCGTATCGCACACCCGCTCGTTGAAGCACCTCGACACTGACAAGTTTGCGTGATACCTTCGTCCAATGGGCACCATCAGCAATTTCTATACCGTGTTGATCGGGGGCCATGTGTTGAGAGGACCGAGGAGGAACGAGCGGATGGTTACTGCGCCCGTAATTGGACGCCGAGGCCTTGTTGGGTGATGTATCCTCCCCCCTTCCCAAGGCTCCTATTTGCCGGGCCTGTGGTGACAAGGTCTGAAGTAGAGTGTTTGATTGCTTTGGAGAAAGTGCAGGTTGCATCTGTTGAATGGCTGAATCCTTTCTATCGAAAGCAATAATATCCTCTGCTGTAATGACATCCATTTGTATACTTGCATCATACTTGTGCTTCGTATATGGCTCCTTTCGGTCGTGAGGGTAAGTTTCCTGCGATTTCTTAACTGGTTTACGAGCATGAGATGGTGTGTTAGTGGTAGTATCGGCAATATATCTGAGGTCGTTGATGTACGCCATGAGGACATCCTGCTCCATGTCAGCATTGAAACTGTTTCGACCACTTTGTATAACTTACTTTCTTCTTGCTTAGGACTTGAGAAGAAAATCCTTCTTTCTCAAGTAATTCCTGAAAATGTCGCCACAAGTCATCGTTCCCCCCTGAGAAGGATTCGGCATTCCAGTTGGCGAAGAGGTGAGCAGCAATATGGTCGACCTTGTCCTTGATTTCTTCAAGGTAAGACTGATGTCTATCGTAAATATGAGGCTTTTGTAACTGAATCGAGTCCAATAGTAGCTCAATGGCCATCTTTTTGCCCGCTAAAACCAGCTCTATGGGCTTCAGTTCACCGCTCCTGTTACCCTCTTCCCCTGCAAGAGTTATCTCCTCATCGTGATAAGTATCAAGTAGAGAGTTGACTCGTTTCATGGCAAAATCCCAATCCTCGACTAGCGAATGGAGATGGTTTGTGTAGGATTGTTGGATGTGCACAGGCAACTCTTGTTGTTCCTCAGCGACTTCGTCTCGCAATCGCCTGAGAGTCATCTCAAGTTTTTACAGTTTAGTAGCCAGACTGGCGAAACCTGGGCCATATGTACCAATGCGGCGATATGAGGCCTGAACTAATTCCCGAATGGCGTCAATCCGAGCGAGATCGCCACTTTCAGTCCTGGTAGACCCTTCGGAGTCCATAAGTGCTGCTGCTTCCCAGTATCTCTTTCGAGCTGTCATTGCCATTTTATCGCCGACGAAGCGGTGTTGGAAAAAGTTGAAGACGGCAAACTCATCTCTCGTCATAATATAGGAGTCGGGCTGATCCTGCACCTTGGTCCATATTTCTTCTAGTGCAGATTCAAGGATCTCTCTGATTGAAGGATACGAAGCCCCGTCAGGACTTTCACGAGCAATCTCAAGGCTCTGTGCAACAATGTCTTGTCGAGATGCTGCGCGCTTAGACGAAGACTCTTCGGTGACCAGTGAAACTTCCACGTCGGCTGCTGCGCGACTCCTCGACTCCTCCTGCAACAGTCGGATCTCGTCACTGGTGGGCAGGAATACTCGTGTGGCACTCATCTGTACCTTGATACTATCGAGGGTCGAACTAATAGGCATCACTTGGGCCTCTCCGAAGGCATCAGTCGAAACAACATGGCCATATAGTACGGAAGTCTTCGCATCGACTACCCATGAGCCGGAGTCACCGGGGCTCAGCTCTGGGAGACCATTAATTAATTTGTCATAACAGAGGTACTCGTTTTGACTTACAAGTGCCAGGCTCCATGGCAAGATCGTAGACCTCAACGAACGATGATCCGGGGGATATCAGCACTAAGGAAGTGTCAAGAGACATCTCTCCAATAGACTTGGGACCTTGCTTCAGTACTAGGACTTGCCTGGGCATTGATACACAAGGATTCCTAGCTTGAAATAGGATGGGCTCAAGGTCGTTTTCTTCCTCCAAATCTGACGAGTCAGACTGTCCATCTAGGACAACTCTATTAGGTAATGTCGCTTGTTGGCTCAAATTGATAATAGCCCAGTCATAGTTCTGTGCCATCGGAGCATTGAATGTATTGCAAAGGATGTGGCCGATTTCTAAGGAATTTTGAGATGCAGTGGTATCCAGTCCCTTGTCATTCAGGTGCTCAGGATGCTGCATTGAGCTTTCAGTCGTGTATGTGGACTCGCAATCAGAGTCGCTTTCGCTCTCGGAAGCATCCGAAGATGAGGAAGAGAAGGGGACTTCTGTATCACTTGTTGAGAGCTGACTGGAGAGAGGGTCATGCAACTTCTTCAGAGAATGGGCAGCCGTCAAGCCAACCAGACGCTTGTGAGCGGTTTCAACCACGATGATGCCACCGAACGTCGCTACGACAGACACATTGCCTCGCCTCAATCTGATGGGCGCTCCACACCACGTTCTATCTGGCATAGAGTCTGTTAGAACCTCTATCGCACCGTCATCAGTCAGTCGCAAGAGTGCCTTTTCCAGCACAAAGACCCGAAAGTCGGGAAAAAGCTCTTCTTCAACATGACCTTGCGCGAAGAATTTCCTCACTCGCTTGGCGATCTTTCTTTCGCATTGAATGACGATATGGAGTTGGGCGCTTAGTGAGCTGAGTCCCAGATATTTCAGCTTCATAGAAATATCTCCTGGGTCCTTCTTCCTCTTGAGGATGTAGTCCAGTAGTGGTTGGGTGTACAGGACTTTGATGTCGAAGAAGCGCGCTTTCAGTCGGTCAGAAACAGGCCTGTCAAAATGTCTAAGCTCAGTTCCAGGCAGTTCCAAGCCAGGCGGCTCATTTTGATGATCTTGAGATGATGGCGTGGTGATGCCGATGCCAGAATCAGACTCCTCATACTGCGGTGTCTTGGGATCTACCTGTTGTGCAGGTTTTGATGTGATGGTTGGAGGTGAGCGAAAAGGAACAGACGCTCGCCAGTTTGACAACTTGTGCCTCAGGCCTTCCGGGCATTCAACA
This sequence comes from Fusarium bactridioides, assembly GCA_013623355.1. Lineage (NCBI taxonomy): Eukaryota > Fungi > Ascomycota > Sordariomycetes > Hypocreales > Nectriaceae > Fusarium > Fusarium bactridioides. Next base: position 8,670 of record JACCKW010000496.1, read on the forward strand.
TCAGCGCTTTCTTGGGTAGCCACCTGGGTTGAACTTGCCTCGCCGCCTCTAAGGCGGGATGGCAGTTGCCCATGCCATCTTTCAACGGTCGTCATTTTGGCATAAGTTTTGTACAACTAAATTTCTTGCCATTGATGGAAGAATCTTCCGACTAAATCCAATCCTCAAGCTGTTGAGGGTGGCAGCATATGTAAGATGTGACAAGTGTGCTTGGGGCTCAGCTTCAAGGGCGGTGGCTAAGCATCAATAATGCATAAGTAGCTGCATGAGAATCACAGATCAGGCCAATCACTACGCAACAATTAATTCGAGGTCGATTTTCAAGCCTCGACCTGCAACCAGGCCTTCGACAAACGAGGCTTTCTTTCAAGTCCTAGTAATGTCGAGTCCCCGCGCTCTGACGTTTCGACTTAAGTTCACCTCTGATGTTGAGACTCTTCAGCGTATTTGTTTTTCCTTGTACGATGGCATCGAGAATTAGTAGCGACCTCAGCCAGGATGTATATCTTGACGTAGCGATGGCCTTATGGTCCTGGGATCTGTCTCAGCCCTGCAATCAGCGACAACCTCATACTTGTATACATCAGCGCTGTATCGGTGGCCGCACCCCTCAGCTACAGCGTTATTTTGCGTACTACAAAGCGATAGTCTCGACTTACATGGACGCAACCTCCGAGAACTCAAGACGCATAGAAAAACACGAGGATCTGTTCCAGGTCGTTTCCATCTTGAAGTCGAATCCAGATGCAACTCTCTCGGAGCTGTGCCGAATGACTCGCCCAAGTACAAGCTCACAAACAGCCGACGAGATGAGACAAGTCGATGCGGTAGCACTTGGCGTGAAGGCACTTCTAATGATGGATCCATCAGCCCTGTATCATTCTTCTGACAGACTCGAGAAAGGGACATATCGAATTCACTGGAGAGAAGATGTACCTTTTAGTGAATACATACAAGACTCGTTTCCACTGGGCAATCACAATGTACTTAGCTACAACAACAGCGAGTTGTTTGCAGAGGTCAAGAAGGAACTCAAAGCCGTCAATCTGAAGAAACGACTAGGAATCACCATCAGGGCAACATCAGATATTCGAAACCACCTGCACTTTGACAGAAAGAACAACTACCTTGAGGTTTATCACTACACCTCCTTTCTGAAGGAGCAGTTGAGAGTGACTCGGGATATTGGAGATTGTTCTAGTCCGTCTTCTTCACTCAAGAGGTAAGGCCCATGCGAACAAGAACTTCTCAGGTTGCTTACAGTATGTAGAGGAGTATTACCTCGTCAACTGGTCCTTGAAGTATTGAACTCTCTCCAAGGGACTCTGTTCCCACTTTCGGATCCGAGATCAAAGAAACTTCTTCGTTCACTCATCTCCAAGTGCTCTTTCGATCCAGATATCCTAAACTTCGAAGTCAGTACAGTCAGACGCGTGGGAGAAGAGAGTGTTCCGTATGTGTACTTAGCCGACAGGCTAGCAGACTTATACAACGAACTTCAAACTCCTCGACCTCGTGGCTGGCTCCAGCAGTCGATGCAGAGAAAGAGTGGTGCCAGGCATGTAATGATGGCTACACTAATCGGCGTCATTTTTGCTGTGCTCTTGGGAATAGCATCGCTCGCTGTGAGTTCGTACCAGACTTGGGTAGCATATCAAGCGTGGAAGCACCCAGTTCAACCAGCCTAGGCTACATGCTTCGACCAGGTTTGGCAACTATCACACCTCCCCAATGTCCCCGAAAATGAGTCGAGTTTGCGCTTCGGCTGTCACATACGACCATAGCTCGTGGAGAACACGGGATCCCGTCTGCTCTCCCATAGNNGGTGACGACCAGCGAATCCCCGGTGTTGTATGTTTCTTTGGTTGTTTTTTGGTGTTTTGACAGCCGGATATACTGGAAACACGCAGGCAGAGGGATTGTGCGCTGGATGGAGGCGTGATTTCGAAGCCTTGCCCATAGTGACGCATCGGCCAGGCATGCATCGTCTAGAATAATGCCAATGGAGGATTCCACGAAGCTGAGTGCGTTATACACTTTAGCTCGTCTGGCTTCAAAGTTGTCAAGTTTGACCACGAAAGAATAAAACGTTGTCAATCTTCCACTCGCTTCTGCATAGACTTCTATTCACTTTGGAACGTTGCCAACTCCTTCACTGCTTTCAATAAAGTTTCTTTCTACGAAGCGTTGGTAGCTTCGAGGACATTGATCGTGGATTCCTTTTTCTTGATCTCTTTGGCAGACGAAGATTTCATCTCGAGCTTTTCTTGTAGTGCTGTTAATTTAGCTTGCCGTTTCTTAATGCTTTCGTTGGCTGCTTGTTTTGCTTTAAGTATTGCCTCGTTCTGTGCCTTTTGAGAGCTAAGTTGCTTCTTAAAATTGACCTTCTGTCTTTCAAACTCGGTTTGATGACGAGATAGCGCTTTAATATTCGTATCGTATGCGGTTCGAAGCTTCGCTTTGTCTCGCTTGAGTCTTTAGTTCTCTCTGACACCCCTTTTAAGGTATCGAAACGGCCCTCGGAACCAATTGGTTGATGGCATCTGACGTGTCCTGGTGAGACGACAGGTTTTCGACTCCCTGTACTCGCTTTTCGTGATGCGACGGCATGATGGTCTGGGATAAAGTCTGCACGAGGTTGACGGGACGTTGAATTAGTCTTGGGGATGTAGGAACCGGAGGAGGATAATATTAAACATGAGAAGTGTGGAAGACGACGGCAGCCTGGCCAGTCCAGAACTTGATCGTTGGCTAAGCTGGACAGCCAAAGATGGTCATTTGGTCATTTGGTGGGCCTCCCGCCGCATCATGATGCGTGCATAGGTGAACAACTGTTAGTTCCGTTGATCACAGCCTGTTCAACAACAAAGCCCGCTGCAGGCATTCAGTCCGTTTTTGATATGTATTGCCTTTCCATCATAAATTAGGCAATATGTGCCAACCCAAGAAATTTTAGGACATCTAATGGCAGGTCTATGGAATAGTGCACCAGTTCTCACGGGGCACACTCGCACGTCTGCCAGGTGTCATACCGTCCGCATGTCAGCAAAGACAAAACGCCTGGGCGTAATTGGAAGATGCAGTGGGGGTAACGCATACGTTCCTAGTCCTAGAGCAGACGAAGAGGGAGCGAAGTCCAGCCACGGTTATTGCTTTTTCAGTTGAGAAGAAGTAGAAGCGGACAAGTCAATCTCACTGGCCACTCCAGGCTCACGCATGGCATAATTGAAGCAAAGTGACGGCAGGGAAACTGTTTTAGAGACATGGCAATAAATCTGTCGATATCCATAAGAGCTTTGGACTGCTACAAAACATATCCTACCCGTGTGCACCGAGTATGAACATTCGCATTTACAAGTCTGAGTGTCTGACTGAACTGACTAGGGCGGCAAAGCCAGTTCAGTCACCAGGATCAACAGGCAGCTCCAGTGGATGACAGGGGTCGACGTATCAGATTGGCCAGGAAAGCAGGCTCTGACGGGTTGTCGATCGGCATCTAAGTGAGACGAAGGGAGGATGAAGCCAATCGCTGCAAAGTTGACAAGGGCAAGACTTGAACTATCCTATTTACGTTGAAGAAACTAAATTTGACAATCACGGTTCCGTGACTCAGACCTCACAAAAGTGATTCTCCACCACCGTTCACGATGAGTTCCGTCTGTGTAGTAAATGGCCCAATTCTGCGAACATTCGTCTCACAGGACTAGGGAATCCAGGGCTCACGTAGTATAGAAAGACGATACATAATCCTAGTGCTAAACAATATAAAAAAGTAGGAAGACCGCGATACCATGGCACCATGTAGCGAGATCTGCCATGCCAGCACACTTGTAGTCGATATGCCAGGGCCATGCGAGGGTTATGGCAGCACCTGATGAGAGAGAAGAAGCAGAAAAGGCTAGTTAAAGGGCAACTGAAACATGCATGCCCATGTGTACCGATAAAGAGTCTTAGCCCTGTAAGAAGGCGTGGTGTCCCAAATAGTCAGGGTGAGAAAGATGGTGTGAAAGATTTAGTAAAGAGGGCTTCTGTAGCGGAATGAAAGCCGTCGGACTGATCTGGTTTGAGATATTGACTGAAGAACCACGACAGATAGCGTCAGCGTCGGAGATGTCAAAGAATAGTACTGTCAGGACGAGCAGCTAGACCAGGAGCAGGACGCTTAGCACAACATCCCCCGAGAAAAGAGATGATGCAATCATCTCAGGCGCGGAACTTCGTACCCTGTCCCCAGCCCATGTCTAGACTGTGAACGGATACCCTCCCCGGAATGGAGTTCGATGCTTCACGCTAAAGCTCGACTGACAGCATTGTGGATGTTGACTCTCACGACATGTTGGTTCGACGAACATCGATGAAGAGTAGGGATGCGGATTGAATGTATGCGGGTCAGCGACCGTGCATATCGCTTATTCAGGTCTTTATCATACATGATTCGTCCGTGGGCTAATAGGTAAGATTGAGTACGAGAGCTCTAGAGGCTCCCGAAGGTACGCATGGTCCTAGAGAGTCAACCGATGTTTTCACCAGTCGCAGACATCAATGGAGGGAGAGCTATTACGCAGCTAGAGCTCCCAAAGCAATTGTTCAATTACTGCCACGGTAACAGCGTCCTCGCCTCTTTTCGCTATTTTACTGCATATTAATATGTTTCTACGACCCGTTGGTCTGGGATTGCAGCTATTGTAAATGGGGTAGGTTTCGAGGACGGTACTACCAAGGGGATCGCAATGGTGAGACCTGTGGAACGAGGCTTATGTTTCAAGTCCACTGACGGAGTGCAAACTACGTAAACAAACCACAAAGAAACCCAAAATAATCGGCAGGAAGGCCAAATGAATGATACAGCTTCGCAAATGGAACTGCTGTGCCAGTAACGCAAGATGTGAAGAGGACTTGGCAGAACTTGGCAGAACTTGAAGTTTAGATTCAGGGGCTGGATTAGCAACATTTCAGAGGTGTGTGCGGTGAGGCCAACATTGTGTTTCCGGTCTGGAAATGCATCTATACCATACGCAAGAATTGTCCCTTCAACTGCTCTACACGCGAGCTTCCATGGGCGCAGCTCATTAACATGCTTAGTGATCCTCATCCAGTCCTTTCACCATTTTGTTCTTTACATATATTTAGCGGCTAGACATAGCATCCAGGCTCAATGCCGCTTTCGTTTTGCTGGCCGACATCAAAAGGAAGATAGACGGCTAGATCATTCCCGGCATGTTGACATCTCAGGCTGTGAATATTGAAGTACTATGGGCGGACTGCCTCAGAAGCGCTTGAACAAGCCAAACTTCAAAGCCAACTTGGCCAACTACATTTTATTATAACAACCTACAGAAAGAGCGTTTGGTATCGAGGTTTGCCTACCAAAATTTGATGTATGCTAATTTGGTTCGTGCAGTCGGGCACCATGTGTCGTGTTGTTTGTCAAGCGTATCTGCATTGGGTATGTTTCACTGATACCATGGGAAAAATGTTTCTCGAAGCAAGACATGTCTGAGTGTAACTCCGTAATGTCTTGAATAGCCACTCTGCGTCTGTCACTAATTATTGTAAGGCTATTGCTTCCCCAAGGGTACATCCAAGTTTCAGTATAGCTTAATCGTAATTGGCATCAACCCGTAATAAATCCTGTTTGTTTATTACTATTCTTTGAATGGCCATGTCTTTCGCTGCAACAGGATTCAGATGGTCATTCTGGGTTCAGCCGTAATTTTGACTTGGTGGATAGATGCGTTTCGCGTGTTAAAACTGCTAGGAGTAACTATGTATCGATCTTTCTTCCTGCTAATACCCTCCGTTCGAGCGGGCGGAGTGTTGATAGACATGCCAAACACGTTATGGGGTACCAATATCATCGGGATTGAGATGCACTTCGATTGAACCGATAGTGCAGGGCTCGTTGATGGGTACTTTGGGCGATCACTCTATGTGAACTGATACAGGGTTCAACCTTGTTGTACGCAGTATGTTTGATGCTGGAAAGACGATCCAGCTCTACAAAAAACCTGCATTCCAAGATAAATGAAGCCAAGTTGAGGGGGTCGTCATCCCTCACAATCGACTAACGGGCACGGAGGCCATGACTCAGTATAACAAGGGCTAAGTCTGATACGCGGTACAGTCAGAAACGGGAGTCAATCCAGATGGCACTGTCGAGGAAGAAAGACAAACGGGTCTGTATCTACACTAACTCCCGCAATCACTAGAATGAACCTCGGTAATAGCTTGGGCCGCTCTTCGCTATGCAATATCTACAGCATGGCTATAGCCATCTATACCCGTTGTGAGATGACCTGACTAGTTCCCTTCGTGAGACACTCTTAGGCTGATAGTGTTAAAGAGTTACTTGGCGGCTCTTGCTTCCCCTGTGCCCCCAATATTGGTCCGATGTAATTCGGCCTTTGGCTGCCAAGATATCGACTGATGAATTGCTTTGATCGTGACACGGCCGGTGTTAATTCTTCAGGAAGGTTGAGGCCGAAGGTGGCGCCAAGCTCAGGTCTGCTAATTCCATCTGTCCTAGCTCTTCTCATGACGGATACGCTACTGGATGTAACGGGTCTACCGCATGATCGACCGGAATAAAGGATTCTCAAGGAAAAGCGTGATGAAGCCAACGGCTGGGCACATCAGGCTATCTTCAACCATCCTGCTATCCTCCGAAATCATGCTTGGCTCGGTGACTGTGTGTTGTGGACTTTGGCGCTTCTAGACTCTCCAGCGGTGAAGCAATGGTCATAGAGACACTCTTGCGCACCCCACCTCTCGCTGCCCTGGGAAGAGCGAAATCCGGTGATATTTTTATGTAGATTGTAGGTGGAAAGATGCAATCTAGCGATCTAACATGCTACTGACGCGACAGGCATGCCCTGGGCGAGGCTGATCTGGCAGCTACCTCCACCAGGATTTGCGAAGCTCGTTCAACTTTATGGAAGATTCAGGATCCTAGCTACCAATGACTAAAAGGTTCATACAAAAATAATGTTTCGAGGCCAAAGACTGATCCCAGCTCAAATCTCGGCACTGCTGAAAATGCCCTCTTATCTTCAACGCTGTCGTGTAGTCTTCATTCCACTCTCGAACCTTTCATGTCGTGTAGAGCAGCCTCCAATGGTGCTGCATGTGTTTGAGGCGGCGCGTGGATTTCGGGTAGTTTCAGTTCTGAAGGCCAAGACATTTGCAAATCAGGATGGCCATAATGGTTCTCTTGTCTGGCCTGCGAGCTGCAAATCACAACAACACAATATCTTCGACCCTTCACCACGATTGTTATAGATTTCCGTGTGAGGTTGACTCGAGTGTCACTCGGGATATCTCTGATGCAAAATCTGGGTTCACATTCCTCAAAGAATGCGGGTGGACCGGACACTTGGCCCAGAACTTCAGAGACAAAGACTGCGTTCGGCGGCCATGAGAATTGAGCAGCTTGTCGATCATCTGGGCCGTGCGGAACTAGCTGTAGATCTCCTTTGATACACTGATTGACAACTGCACGGGCATGTTCGACTGTGTCAATTGGCATATACCCGGTGGGGTTCAAGGCAGAGGCTGGAGGAACCATATCGCCTGTGGCATCAGGAAGAGTGAAAGAGTGATCGGAAAAGGGTTGGCCAGAATACAAGATAAGCTGGGAAATGCACGTCTTGTTTCTTCACTACGAAGCGGACTGCCTGGTTTTAAGCCGCCGCCGACATGTTATCTTACTTCCATTGTCCAGCTGCTTCACATTGTTGGTTCCTCTTCCGGACATGATGAACCAACCCGTATTCCAGCATTGCGAAGCCATCTAATGGAAAGGCCTCACATACAGGTGACCCACAACACATCAGAGCAGACACCCTCAAGAAAGCTAAAGTTAGGAGTCAGCCTCAAAATACAGCTCGAGAGCCTCAATAATCACTCCGTGATTTGGAGCTCTCTATCTTGTCACTCATCGGCTGTAGTGATTGCAATGCCCTTCAGATAGAACCAGTGAGCCTCTTCACCTGCATTCCGGGAAAAGCCCTTTTTATTATATGATTCTGAACCGCCTTATTGCGATGGCTTAGACCGCCGAAGTTCTACTCTTGTGATATTAACTTTGAGCGTTGGAGAAAACGGGTTGAACAAAAACGGTGGCACGTGGTTGCAAGGCCCCTGGCATGTTTAGCGCCTTATCATAACCTTACACCCTTCACAGAGAGTGCTAAACAGATCAGCATCACCTGGCAGCTCATGGTCTGAAGTGTACCCTTGCAATTGCACACAGTCGCAACCTTGTCGACGAATGCGGTCCAATGGGCTTTGTCCCTTTTGTGGAGGTGGTACGTGAAGCTCGATCCAGGACGTTCAGCTTTCAACTTGTTTGTCAAAGTCTGTGCAATGACGAGTTGTGGCGTTGGAGCTAGCCCGCACATCAGTTCATTCTAGTTTCTTTGAGACTTTGGTCACTGACGGATTGGACAACAAAAGGATTGAACCCTGGCTCCTCAGCCTGATGAGAGAACCAACAACACCTCTACTATCATGTGGGGGCACGGCTGAATCAACAGTCGAAAGCCCTTGGAAGCCAAGACATTTGATCGACAGCGAGGTTCACGCTGAGCCGACAGATCCTAGCGATACGGAAGATGAGTTTATCAACGTCGAGGATGGAGAGAACGCAAGTTGGCATGTCTTCTTTGCGCCTTGATTGATTGCTTTGGAAAAATACATTGAACTGAGGTCGTTCCTGCAACCAAAGAAGAAGAAGAAGTAGTAGGCCTAACGAGGCAGAGAGGCTGAGCTTCTTTGCCTGATGTATGGTATCTCCAGTGCAATCAGGCGTTACGTCTTATTGACAGTTAGTTTTGGGCGAAAGTAGGCGTTGTTAAAGATCCACTAGGCCAAAATCGGAGGGCCCCTCCTTGGGCACTGTGGTCACTAACAACAACTACAACAGGCGTCGCCGCGCTCCACCCTCGCGCAAATGTCCGAAGCCGCGAGTCTGCGCTAGTGACACTGAGGGCCAATCACTACGCTGTCTAAGGCTCCTCCTGGCTCAGCCGGATCGTCTAAGCGAGCATCTCGCGCATCGGCAATCGATCACTTTTTCTAGCCCCGCATGCTTAACTTGATAGGCCTGTTGGAGGACCAAGTGTTCAACGTCTTACCTCCACTAGGGGGTGAGGAAAAGCACTTTGGTGTAAGTCATTCTGGAGTTTTTCCCTACCCCAAGGCTCCCGTAGCTAAAGCGAGGTTTAGGCACGTTTTGGGGTATGTAGCCAAAACAGAGAGCATTTCGGAGACGCACGAAGATCCGAAGCCATGATCAGTTCCATACATCTTATGAGCACTTTGAACAATAAACAAACGGAGATCGGTATCTCGATTTACGTGGCTTCTGGCTTGTATCTTCCAGTCATTTTTGATGAGCGAATCTGCCGTCACCACTTTATGGTGTCGGCTGGTTCTATCGCTTATCGTGGAACTAAGTACCGATTTCCTCAGATTCGAAAGGATGTGTCGTAATGCTGCATGGCGGCCCCTCGTGCTGAAGAAAACAAAATAAATGAAACTATTGTGGCAGCGCCGGGGTTCAATGGATGACCATTGGTCTTTGTCGTAGGCACGATACTAGGGGCGTGACGGTGTCCTCGATCCTGCAGGGGCGCCGATCCATTTAACGTCTGCTTGCTAATCTGCTTAAAGTAGCATCTTACACTATGGGCTGTCAAATAATAAGACCAGATGCTATAGAGCACTGACGGGTCTTGCGTGCACGGTTCTAGTGGTCTCATGGTATCTAATTACTAATGCAGGTCGCTATTACATCGGGTAACGTCAATAAATGTAACTTCCCTTTACATTGATACGTACGTCGTGTCGACGACGTCGACCTTTCTCGTATTCGAGTGCATGGAACTCTTGACAGATGGATACATTGATACAATCACTCCACATCATCCCAGACTCATTGCGGTTAGGAGACCATTGCGATGCCTTAGGCTGGTGGAGTTTAGGGAAACCGGCGGGCGTCTCGTGGAGCTAAGTGAAACAGGGAGGAAGCATATCCTGTAGCGTAACGGGCCGGAACTGGGGGAAATAGAAGCAGAGCAAAGGGGGAGAATAGGAAAGAGTCAATCTAGAGCGGTGGAAGAAACTGAGGCCTTCAGGACTTACCGACCAAGTAGAGGTTCAATGTCAACCAGTTTTAGACGCACCAAGAGTACACTCAGTTACTGCATAAGAGGAATACACAAACAGACCATGCACTACATTATAGCCCTACAAAAGCTACACGCCTAGCATCTGTCTAAATGCCCTACCCTAAAAACTGCTGACCTTACCACCTAGGTACCTATCGTATCGCATCCGGACTGCTTTGACAAAACGCCGGGATTCTCCTGTCACATATCGGCACCAGCATCTTTCCAAGTACTTACACCAAGCTCGATGGTAGTATCAGGATGTAGGTTGACGCGCACATGGCGTGAATCTACAGCATGCCTCATCCTTAAACGCCAAGTCACGAGTGCCTCTTTACCCGACTAAATGCAGCCTCACTTCATTTGCAAAACTGATAGAAGGTAACTTACTTATTCCTCTCTTTTTATCTAGTGGATAAAGTCATTGGCCATATCTGGCTAAGTATCAGGCTAGCATCTTCCAGGTCGTGTTCGTCCCAAGGTTCCTTCTGCACATATCCACAGCCTCTTCTACAAGCAACCTCATCAATACTTTCTAGGTACCCATAGAACACCAGAATGCCCTTCCCATTGCACCCATTTCTACTACTTGAGCACTTGCGTCTCTATATCGCTACCAGCTCGAGTTACTCGTTGCATTTACGGAATGGATTATTACCTAACGGCTTGTGTGTTGTGTGCCTCTGTAAAGGGACTTGTTTCAATATCTTTCGACAATCTGAGCCATCCTCTTAGTCCTTTTTGTTGATTGAACAGGTGCCCATAGTTGAGAATACGTCCACATTTCAAAATTTTATGTGTGGGAGACTTCCAGCCCATGTGCGATTGATGCGACAGGAGATGAGTTTTAAAGGATTATTCTAATAACACTACCATCCAATCTCACGAGACTGTTTTGGCTGCCGTGGAGGCATCCTGTAGTGGTATATCAACTTGAGATGTAACGACCGGTGTGCTTGGCTCTTCGACTGCCGTGCGATCCTCTATTTCGAGAACAGGTTGAGTAGTGCCCGTGGGTATTTTGATCATTGCCTTTAACAGCTCATTAGTACAATTAGAAATGAAGATCTAATACTCAGCTATTGCTTACCTAAATAATTTCAATACTTGGGCCTACAGGCACTACTTGATTTGACGGGTTGTACTGCGATAAGGTTAGGAGTTTGAAGGAGGATCCATCCCCAAGGCATAAAGTAAAGAGCACCAATAAACATATATAGGCAATTCGCTTATCGCCCTGTTGCCTAAGATCTTGCTTTTGGCTGAAAAACTAGATATCCTGATGACTCTCAAGGTATATAAATAAGTGCCTGCCATTTACTCAACCGTGATGATCCAGCTTAAAACACAAGGCACACAAAACATAACAAGGCAAGGTGAGTTTGTGCGGGAATTGTAAGTTTTGCTGCTGAAAGTTAACGACCCAAAGTCGGGGCTGAGTTAATGGAGATCAAGTATATAAGGACAGAAGTAGCCGGCTTTCGATCTTAATCTCTTCAACCCCGAAGTAAAGGTCCGAACCTCGAGTAATACAGCATCACATTCTCCTGAATCCACACCAACTGCGATCTTTGACACTCAACCTACTGGAAGCTTATAAAAAATGGCTATAGACAGCAAATTCTGGAATCGATTGTCACCCGCTATTCAGAACGAGGTTATTGGTCTTCTGCCAATTCTCGGCGGGAAGTGCAGTCAGCTTGCGACTGTTTCCCGGGCTTGGCGATCAATTATCGAGCCGCTCAACTTTGCCGAGATCAGTCTGACGGTACCGCGCCTTACCGACCCCAACTCTCAAGCTATTCTGGTCCGAAAGAGAAACCAGATTCGCTACATCTGGTTTCGGGTGGAACTGAAGCGGTACGATTGCACAGAATGTGAGAGCAATAACCAGGACCGATGGGGCTTAGACGCGGTTGACAACCAATTCATCGTGAACGCGTTTCATAAGTTGTTCAGAACACTAAGCGCATGGGAGCCTCGTGGAGACTTGGTTCTCGATATCAGCGTCTACTCGCCCAGTGACAACCAGCACTGGTTCAAGTATATAAGCTTCTACTCAGACACCGACACAGTCAAGCCGTTTCATCATGGACACGAACATGGAGCCACCGTGAATGACCCGGCTCACGGCTGGGTTGTTGGACAGCCCATCGCTGCTCCGAGTGAACATGCCATCGAGCACGTATTTGACGAGATCATGGGCGAGGGGCCTTTCCATGATGACGAAACTGAGTTCCAGTGGTGGCGGAGTCTCCCCTGTGTGCCTGTGGTTGGGGTTGTGCTCTTTCGCCAACAGACTCGCCGACGATGGAAGCCACTCGCAATCGCTAATATGCTTACGCGGTTCCCAAACATAAAGGAAGTTTGCTATGAGCCTTGGAGAGAATTGGGTGGAATGGACTTGCAGACGGATAAATGTAAGTGCTTACTTGATCCCCGACAACTTAAATGATGCAGCCGCTAACCATTTGGAAATAGGGAACCAAAAGCTGATCGAAAGCTTCCCCCAAATTGGATCATTATGCAAGTTAACAATATTCGAGAACTTCGATCAGTCTTACCCAGAAATATACCGGCAGACTTACCCAGGAATACACCGGGCTCCCGCTATCAGGGTGCCAAGCCAAGGCGTGAGCCAGGGGTTTGCTCGCACTAGTCAACACCTTGAGATGCTATCTGCCTCCTTCATGGCCGATGCCAGTCTCTTCTTCGCGGCGCCTCAGATTCAATATTCAGGGACGTGGAGTAAACTTACTTCACTGGCGCTGACTTCAAACGTCCTCACTGGAGATGCAGACCCACAGCATGTTAGTGACATGCTTCAGAATGCTGCCTACACTGCACTTAAGATGCCGAGACTTAACGTGATGGAGTTATGGAACGGCAGAAAAGGCGTAGCGATGCTCTTTCGCTACCAGAGGGCTCGAGAAGATGGGGAGCCAGCCGTCATTACTGTACGGGGGACATCAGAGCTTGCTCTAGAGACTACAGTTGTGGAGGCTTGGGATTTGGTTGCTTACCAGCACTGCCAGAGCAAGGTCGCCATACAAACCTCTTCGATCGACCCGAATGAGATCAAAAGCCACGGTGATGCTATCTGCCAGCTGGGACTTCTAACTGAGGTCACTAGACCTGTCTCGCTACGGCAGATCATCAACGAAAATTCGGTTTCACGTGCGAGACCATTACCACCACCACCACCACCTTCATCATACTCAGAGTACAGAAGAATTCTTGCAATGATCGAACTCTGGGACCAACAGCGACAGCAGCAGCAATAATAAAGAGCTGTTCGCAGAGGTTAAGAAGGAGCTCAAAGCTGTTAACCTAAAGAACCAACTAGGGATCAATATCTAGGCAATGTTAGATGTTTAACAGTTTCTGATTTAAATAGAGGGAATTATACAGTCTGGGGTATATGGATCTGAGATTTACTTAGCTGGTCTTATACTTCTAGTTTCGTTGTTGAATGCAGATGTATAAATAACATCAGCCGCCGTGCAATATATGGTTTAGTAGTTCTCGTCCGAGCCACCGAGTAGGACATAGACACAAGACTCTCGAAGGGGGAAAAGGGTTCAATCTGGGACTATAGGATGTGCTGCTGGGAAGTCAATAATATGTATGTATATCGTTGTCTAGTCTATGTGAGTAAACAGCCTGGAACCCGGAAATTCTGAGTGTATCGTAACTTGGTGGAAAAACAAAGAAAGGAAGTCATTCGCGATAATCAGTTTGGCAGCTTCACGCCTGCGTTCTTTGCTAGCTTCATGATCTCAGTTGTCACAGCGTCGACATCGTGACTCTTGATGGGTATGCGATGCCCCCCATCCCACTCAACCAATGTTGTCGTGCCAGTTGCGCAGTATGTCTTCAACAGAATTTGGTGCTGCTCGAGTCCAGGGTCTCGAAGTCCATGGACATGTAGTGTCGGTATGGTCAAGACATGGTCGCCAACATTCGATTCGGGGAAGTCCTTGAACTCGGAGCTCAACAGCGCCGCATCAACAACCGCTGGGGGATGTTGCAGCCGAGCATCCAGCGTAATCAGAGGCGCTCTCCCAGCCATGAGAACACCAAACTTGAACTGCGTCAGCGCCTCCTCCGCACCAAACTGCTCCGTGACTTTCTGCTGCGTCCACAATAAACTCGCCGCAATCTTAGCGCCCTGCGAGAACCCCAGAATGCCGATCCACTCTCCGGTGCCGGGGTCGGTGTCCATAGCCCTGCGGGTCTGGTTCCGAAGTAGCTCGGCGGCGGCCTCTGCTTCAATCTCGGGATGATCGGGCTGCCAGCGGAGCCAGCGCCGAAAAGGGCCGTATTCACCGTAGACGCTGACAATTTCGGGGTGAGGCGCTGAGATGAAGGGTGCTTGCATGAAGACGAGACGCAGTGAGGAAGCGAGACTTCTGATGAGAGCGCGGCATTGTAGTTCAAAGACTTGCGCATTGACGCCGCCGCCGTGAAGGCAGAGAATGCGGGGGAGATGGAGAGTCTCTGGATCGCTCGAGGTCTGTGTTTGTGTCATGTTGGAGTCGCAAATACCACTGTCAAGAACTAAAGAGAATGTGAGATTATCACGGTTGCAAGATGAAGATTACAAGACTGCGCTTCGGTCTTTGTGTAAGCTTAAACCGAGGATCACAGGCTTCGGGTAAGCTTTCCTGGCATTCCCCGAACGACACCCGTTTCGGGCTCCGAAAAACAGCGATGATCTCCGTACGCCAGCGCATCATACAAAACGCAGTATCTACAAAATGTCTAGATAAGTTGAGATTGCCGCCATTTCAATATTTCCCACAGTTTCACATGCTCCCCAACAATTTACTTCTGGGATACGGTGGAAGAGCTCGCATTGGTTGACATGGTGGCTGTGTAGGACCCTGAAATTCAGCCACGCAAGCACCTTATCGCCAAGCCACCATGATGACATCAATCCCGTGCGGCTTGTCACAGAATGGTTCAGGTTCCTTGCAGTTCATGGAACCGGTTTCGCATTGTCGTGTACGCCACTCTTGAGTCTAGAAGTGACGAGGCCTCTCGTATCAGTGAATCGTCCCTAATAAATACCTGTTCATCTATTAAAGACATCTCCCGTCCAGAACCTAAGATTCAGTCCACTTTCTCTCCCTGTTTCTAGCTCTTATACCTGACGCGAAGCTACCCCGCCATTGACTCTCAACCTTAAACCTTACAACTACTCCGTACAACACCTACAGCTTTACATTAGTACCTATAACCCGATGTCGAATCCTGAGAAAGCTCCCCAATATTCCGCTGGCGACCAGCATGGAGGTGGTCTGCTTCCTACCGCCGACCCTTCCCAGAATCAACCTCGAGACTCCTCTCTGCCTCCAGCATACAACCAAGAATCTGCTGAGCTTCCCGGAGACGAGAAGCCCCGCGTACCCCAAAACCCCGATCAACATGTTCAGTTCGCAGGATCCCAGAGCCAGCAGCAACCTCCTCCGTTTTCGTCCACTGTCGGAACCGAGCAATATCCCAGTGCTGCAGAGGAGAAACGCCAGCTAGAGCAGCAGTACTTCCCTCCCCCTCCTCCAGGTCCTCCTCCTGCGCAAGATCAACACCAAGCTTCCGCTGCTCACCCAAACCCTCTCCAGGGCAACTCTATCACTACGCCTCAGCAGCATCAGGAGACTCACCAGCCTTTTGACGCTCAGCAGTCTCAGCAGGCCCAGCAAAACTACGCTATTCCGCAATACGACCCTGCTCATCCTACTTTTGCGCCCCCTCCTACGAATCAGCCAGCTCAGGCTCAGGTGCCTCCTCAACCAAGCCCGACAGCTCCTACGCATGGTCACGGTTTCGGCCATGGTCCAGAGACAACCACAGCCCAGGCTTCGACTTCCGCGCATCCTGAGACACATAAGAAGCCCGGCTGGAGCGAAAAGTTCAGCCAGCTTGGTATTAAGGCCGCTTCACCTATCAACAGCTTGGCACACAAGTTTGGTAGCCAGAGTTTCCTCCCAGAGACTATCGACAAGGAGTGTGACAAGGCAGCTTCTATTCTGAAGTCCTTCTGCAGTAAGTTACCCATACAGCTTGGTCAGAACATCCGCTAATATGCTCCAGAAAACGGTGTCTACGCCGATCCTAGCTCTAGCCAGGTTCCTACATCAACAGACCCAAAGGCACAGGAAACTAATGACGAGATCATCGATCCCACCAAAGAGAAGCCCAAGAAGAGAGTTCTTGTCAACATCCCTCCCAAAGTCATCGCCAAGGCCCAAGGTCTCGCTATTTTCACGACTCTTCGTGCCGGCTACGCTTTTTCTGGTGCCACCGGTTCAGGTATCTTGATCTCTCGTCTCCCCGATGGATCATGGGGTCCTCCTTCAGGTATCCAAGTCCACTCCGTTGGCGCTGGTTTCATGATCGGTCTTGACATTTACGACTGTGTCTGTGTCATCAACAGCCGAGAGGCTCTCAACGCCTTCGCCAAGACCCGTGTTGCTCTAGGTAGTGACCTTGCTGTTGTCGCTGGTCCCTATGGCGCCGGTGGTGCTGTCGAGATTGGTGCCGCTATGGATGGAAAGAAGAAGGACAAGGAGGACAAGGACGATGAGGCTCCACCCAAACCTCCCCGCCCTACCGAGGATAACCAAGGCCTGAAGCCAGAGACGGATGCCGACAAGAAGAAGAAGCGCCGCAGCTTGAGCACCGGCGCTTTCAAGCCTGTCTTCTCCTACGTCAAGTCCCGCGGTTTCTACGCAGGCATCCAAGTCGACGGCACCGTCGTTGTCGAGCGCAAGGATGCCAACGCAGCTTTCTACGGCGAGCGCGTCTCAGTTGAGCAGATCATTCGAGGAGAAGTTCCCCGCCAGAGCGGCATGTGGCCCGCCGGTGCGCGCAATCTCCTCGAGACTCTGAAGGGTGCTGAGGTCGGATCTCTCAAGGTCAACTCCGTGTCTCCGACCGATCGGGACCCCACTTCCACCGATCCTGCAGCGCCGGGGGCGTCGGGGGCTAGTGCGGGACAGACACAGCCTCCGGGATATGTTGATGATGGAGTTCACCGGCCTGAAGTTGGAGATGTGAAGTACCGTTAGAGACGAGCATGGATATTAATGAGATACCACGAGTGAGGGAGGTAATTTTTTGATCGGTCTCTAGTTGAATTTCTATTAGTTTTAGCCAAAATCACAATTGCATTATTTGAACGCGGAACACGATCTGCTGAACCGTATGCGAATTTTTTGACCTGATATTATGAAATCATGTAGATGCAATGCGTGAACAACACCACCAATAATCTTGGCTAATGTGTACAGTTGGTACTCTCTGTGTCTGTCATTCAAGGTCACGTAGGAGATGTCTTCTTTTACGCTTAATGATAATGAGTACCCAGTATGTCTTCGGCCCTGGCATAGACACCCAGGGGGAGGAAAGCAAACTTGGGATCTTTATGCTAAGGGACGAAAAGACTTATGTAATTTAGCCTCAGCTTAGGAGAGTCTTTACTCAGTTTGTTTAATATCCTCTTCTACAGTCTTGTGTTTTCTTGGTCCCCGAGTGACTTGCGAGAGTTTGGTCTGAAAACTGTAGGGTAGCGACTGCTGCGCCACATCGTATGTCATTGCCCCTCCAACGTGGCGCCTCCACAACCTAGCTCCAAGCTCTGATGAAGTCATTGCAACTCTAGCCCAGCGATCTTGGCAAAAAAGCCGACTTTACAAACACAAAGGCTCAAGAACCGAACCCGCAAGTCAGGTTCACAAACGAAGCCATGTCGTCGTAAGAAGACCCAGCGATACCAGAAATCCCTGCACTTCAGCTGACATTTCGTCCCTCAGAAACATCCTTTCCATCCCCTTTCGCAAGTCAGCCCAGCTGTCGCTTGCCTCGACGATAAGGCAGTATATCAACACCAAATATGATCAGCACCCGGATATGTTTAAGCATGACCTCGAGGTCATTGACGCACTTCGACGCGACGCGGTGAACGTTCGAGAGCCGCATCCGAGTGGCATCAAGAAGCTACAAGCGTATGCCGGGCAGCTTGTTTGGGTTGGGGGCAAGTTTCCTATAGATGTAAGTGTCACGCGATGCTAGTGAACAGCACAACAAACTGACGTTGGTGAAAAGATTGGCGCCGAATTTTCGTGGTATCCTGCACTTGGATACAACGCCGAGCGTCCTATGGTGCGGAACAACCTCAAGTACGAGCTTATGAACATTCTCTACAACCTCGCCTCCCTCTACTCCCAGTTAGCCATCAACACCCCGCGAGGCAACACCGAAGGTCTCAAATCAGCAGCCAACTACTTTTCCCTCGCTGCCGGCGTGCTCTCACACATGCAAAAAGAGATCCTCCCCGAACTACGAATGTCCGATCCTCCCGAAGATATGGACCACGATACACTAGAGTCCTTGATCCAACTACTCCTTGCCCAGAGTCAAGAATGCTTCTGGCAGAAAGCCGTTATGGATGGCTACAAAGATGCGTCAATCGCCAAGCTCGCCGCTCGAGTGTCCGACCTGTATAACTTTGCTGGCGAAGCTGCTATGAAGAGCGAAGCCATAAGCAGTGCCTGGATCCACCACATGAGCGCCAAGCATCATCATTTTGCCGCTGCTGCGCAATACCGAGCTGCATGCGATTGTCTTGAGAAGAGGAAATATGGAGAAGAGGTTGCGCGACTCAAAGATGCTGTTGCTTGTGCGACGGAGGGCATTAAGGAGGCCCGAAGTGGCTATCTTGGCAAGACGGTGGTTGATGACCTCAATGGGTTGAAGCGCAAGGTTGAGGAAGATCTGAAGCGAGCAGAGAAGGACAACGATGTTATTTACCTGAGTATGTGCGCCCCCGACCCTTGTTTTGCTGAGTAATAACATTTGCAGTTGCTGTACCACCAAAGTCGGAGCTCAAGATTCTTGATCGCGCAAACATGGCCGTAGCTCGGGTGCCACCACAAGTTGCCAACCCCTATGACTACTTTGGAGACCACGCCGAGTTCGGACCAGCTCTGTTCTCTCGACTTGTCCCCTTCTCGGTGCATGTCGCCACATCGATTTACGAGGAACGACGCGATCGCATGGTTAGCCAAAATATTATTCCGGAACTCGAATCGCTCACAGACAAGGTTCACGAAATTCTCACATCGCTAGGGCTACCTGGATCTTTACAAGCTCTTGAGAAACCTCTGGGTCTGCCGCCAAGCTTGGTCCAACATGCTGAGGAAATCAGACAAGCGGATGCCATTGGCAGGGTGCAAAAAGGTTTTGCGGATATCGACAAGTTGCGGTCTGGAGATATGGCAATCTTCGAAGAGGGAAAGGCGGCTCTAGCTTCGGAAGAAGAAGAAGACCAGCGATTACGGATGAGATACGGAACAGACCGATGGGTGCGACCCGAGAGTCGGCAAGACCCTCAAGGTGGGAAGCTTTGGCAGCACGCTTCTGAGATCGAGAGCTATTTCCAAAGCAGTATCAGTAGCGATGCGGTTGTCAGGGAGAAGTTCGGCGCGATCCAGGATCTGCTTGCTATTCTTTCCGGACCGGACCGAGATCTGATGGATTCTGTGCCGTCGAGCCGACGGGTTGACATGCCCGAGACATTGAAGCCTGTCATAGGAAGATTGCGCGGCGCATACAACGACGTTCTTCGTCTTGAGAGCCGTCGTCGTAAGAAGGTTGAAAGTTTGCGGGAAAACGCCCGGCGCGATGACATCAAGCCGGACATCTTGAAGGAGGCAGCCCGATTGGAGCGAGCGTACCCTAACACAGCGCTCGTCCCGGCTCACTTTGAGGAGTTTTTCGACAAACGACTTGACAAGCTGTATGAGCCCGAGGTTGAAGCGATTGAAAAGGAAGCCAAGGATCAAGAACGTCTATTGGCCGATGTTCAGCGTATCAATCGCGAGTTTGAGTCGCAGAAGCGACAGATGGGTGAGCGCGGGAACCGAGAACGCGAGGTGGCTTTGCAGAAGCTGGATAACGCCTATTTTAAGTACAAGGAGATTATCAACAACCTCGAAGTCGGACGCAAGTTTTACAATGATCTGAATAAGATTGTTGGACAGGGTTTCCGTGATGTTATTCGTGGTTGGATTGCTCAGCGTCGAATGGAGGCGCGAGCATTAGAAGAGTACGTTTCTCACAAACTTTGCAAGGACCTTTTACTGACCGATATCATAGGGAAATCAACATGCCGACATTGTCAAACCTCAACATCTCTCACCAACAACCTACGGCCCAAAGCCCAATGCCGTCACACCAAGACCCCTCCCACTCATATGCCCCACCACAACAACCCCCTCAACCTGTGCAGAGCCCAGCTCAGGCAAACATACAGTCTTGGGGAGAGGCGGTACAGCAGCCAAAACCAGTACAGCCAACACCGGTTGGTGCAATGTGGACTCCTGGCATGGGTATCAAGTTTGGTCAATCTGGTGGTTCAGGGCAGCCTCCTGCACCTGGGACATGGAACCCCAACTCTGGAATCAAGTTTGGTTGAGTGTAGTGTTGTATAGATACCCTGATTTTGAGAGGGCTGTTGTTTAGAATTAGCATACATGGCGAATACGAGTTTGTTTGATCCTAAATGATAAAAAGACTTGGGTAGCTTGATATAAGTTTATGATGCTTTTGCTAAGTTTAGGGTACTTTTGCTTAGTTTATTTTAACACTTTGTATTAAGTAAGGTCTGGTGTTTTCACACTGAGGATCTAGTATCATAAAGTGTCAATTGTGTCTCATCCAAGAACCATCGTGACCTTTCGCTGTATTCCCTTCCCCAATCCCAATTCTCGGGCTGCTGATTCATCGAACAGTGTAAACACCATGACTGACAGCATGGTATCCTTTCTTCCCAACCTTCCCTGTCAACTCACTCTTCCACTCCTTGCCCTCCCCAACCAACTCAACAACCTTCTTGAACGTAAACTCCGGCTTCCAGCCCAGCTCCTCAACCGCCTTGCTAGAGTCATAAACACGGTCGATCCTCTTCAGGTGACTCCACCCCTTATCCTTGAAGACCTGCACACACTCTGGCGCAACCGTCTCAAACACCTGCTTAGGGTCTCTGTCCAGTATCGCCAGCGTGTCAGCGTCATTCGGAAAAGGCGGCGGCGCGCTGATGATGTACTTCCGAAACTGTATCTCTCGGGCTTTCTTCATCGCGCAGACTGCTGCGCGGACTATGTCTTCAATGTCGCAGCGACGATACGCCAGTTCGAGCACTTTGAGGTTGTCGTCTGAGACGGCTGCTCTGCGATCTTCATCGTCATCCTGCTCCGGGAAGAAACGGCTCGTGCGGAGGATGACGACAGGCATGTTTGTTTGCTTCTGGACAAGGAAGCACAGATCCTCCGCTGCGACCTTTGTAGCGCCGTAGATGTTTTTGGGAATGGGGACGACGGTTTCGTCGATCCAGGCGGCGGGCTGGCCGGGCTTGGGACTGAGTGCTGCGCCGAAAGTGCTTGTTGTGCTGAAGAAGATGAAGCTTTCGATCTGGGCGCCGAGCTTGGAGGCTTCTTCGAGAAGGACGAGGGTGCCGGTGATGTTTGTGTCGATGAAGTCTTGCTTAGAGTGACTCTCGACATGGGGTTTATGCAGCGTCGCGGCGTGGAGGACATGCTGAATGGGGTGTTTCTGAAGAAGAGATGTGACAAACTCGCGGTCTGAGATTGATCCAACGTGTGTTGTGTTCTCAGAGGGTAAGATGTCGATCCCGAGAGGCGTGAAGCCGAATGTCGGGAGGGAGAGCATGAGGGCTGTGCCGAGATGGCCGGATGAGCCTGTTACGAGGACGTTGTAAGCCATGGTGTTTGGTTTGACGTTATAGTGGTGTTGAAGGATGAAGAGGAGGTTTAGAGGCTGTTATGGGTGAAGGTGAGGGTTTTGTAGATGAGGTGGGGTTAGGACGGCGAGTGAGTCAGGCACTAAGACGAAGAGAGGTGAATCACGAACGAGGGCGGAAAAAAAGGGATTGGTTGGTGAGGATGGATGCTGTGAGAGGGAATACAGTGGTTGTGAGATGTTGCTGTGAGATTAGGCAGGGTGAGTTTCACGACGTGGTGTAAGGCCGAATTGAGGCGTTCGCAGTTGTATGCGATTGAGGATTGAGCCGCCTTTTATGCTATCTACGTAGTGCCCGCCATATGCGAAGGTAGTATAGAGTCTCTAAAGGTGAAACTGTTGTTGGTGATGGCTTCAGAAGTTGCTGTCAGCATTCAGTCACCTTTTGGTGAGTAGTCAAGACGTGGTTCGATTTAACCACTCACTGTATTACATGCCGCGCGCCAATGCACAGAAAAGACCCCGCGATGATACAATGCGTGTGTCACTGAGTGATATCGGCTAGAGAAGAATGCTTTGTTCTGCCAAAGTCTAACTGTTGAACTTGAGGTGTCTTGATGAAATTGGAGATTTACCAGTCTGAGCAGCCAGGAGTGAGGATGCGCTTAGACCTCCAAATCACAGCCGTAATTGAACTTGCCAAGATACTGATTGGCAGAGGATTTTCTCTGACGATATTCATGTCTTTGTTGCTCAATTGACTCTATATATACCCTGTCTTCACAATGCCCTCATTCTCAGCCCATGTACTCACTGCCGTAACTTGACCTTGACCACCAAGCCCCATCCTGTCTTGCCCTCCCAAATACCCATCTCGTTCTCCCGCCGAAACGTAACCTCCTCAGCCTTGACCGTCATGGTAACCGGTTCTTCCTCCTGTGCCTTTATCACTGGCGCTGGTGGTTCGGATTTCTTGAACAAGCCCCATCTTGACGCTTTCTTTGCTTGCTCGACGTGTGCTCTGACAACCTGACGGTCGACTCTTTCTGGGGATATGTACTTTGCTAGACGGGCTGCCATGTCGTGATCAGACCACCAGAGAACGTCGTCTGGGGTAGATTCTTGGGTGTCGTCTTCCCATCGACCCCATTCGTCGAAGGCTCTGTTTTTGGGAGGTTCACTTTGCTTGATGGGTTTCTTTTGATCACCTACTAGCTTGCGATCTTCTCTGACGCGCACAACAGTACGGGACTGATCTTCATCGCTGAAGAACCATCCTTCGCCAACTGCCTCTTCTGGCACCATTGTCATTTCGACGAGTCGTGGTGGCGGATCCATGGCCGCTATTGATGAGAGCATGTCCTCAATGTGAGGCACCAGGAGGGCGAGTATTTCACTGTCCCGTTCATCGCGCGCTGAGTTGCGGACTGCTTGAACGGATTGAATGCGTAGGGGGAGGTTGTTCAGATGTGAGGAGAAGATAGTCGTGATTGACTGTCGTGGTTCTGATGAGGGTGGTGATGCTGAGGGGCCGGATTCAGTGTATGGAGGAGGAAGATCCCCGTCATCGAAGGAGTCTTGCTTAGACATGGTGTTGCAATGAGAAGAAGCCAAGTCTGGAGATTCTGCACGACGTATGTTTAGCGAATGTCACAACAAATGCCAAACGCCCGATGCCTATACATACATACACAAAACCCGAACCTAGACAAAAAGTCAAGTCAGCCCACCATCAATAGCGCTTGAGTGACCACCAACTCAGCCTTGTATCGCCCCGTCTCGAAGTGTAGTATCAAAAGCGTCAAACTAGCAATCGCCAAAACTACAAAAAGAGGAGGGGACTCTCGTTGCAGCCTTGGGCTGCACATTATCTCTGCCTGAAGGAGTGCCTGTGGTGGTCATTGGTTACTCATCGTGGCACAGCAGCGTTGATGGTTGTTCAGTCATGCAATTTGGGGCTTGGCAGTGTTAGGACATTCCAAGTATCATCGAATCATGTTTTCTGCACGTGAGTATTTGCATTGCGGCTGGGCGTTTAGCCAAGATGCTTGATTCGGATACCGGCAGGAGTCATTGATTGATTGATGAATTCCGCGAGGTGCGCGGAAATTAAGAGGTGATCCGTTTACAGGGCTGTGTTGGTAGTCCTTTGCGGCTGAAGGTAGGGTTGACAGCTAATTGCCAATGAACGCAGTGGAAAATGTCATGTGTTGGTCTTGAGTGATAAAAGATTTTGGTAACTTAGTATGAGTTTAGGATAAGGAAGGTATCTTTTGTTGAGTTTGTTTTGACACCCTGCATTGTGAGGCCAACTTACACGAGAGTTCAGAGTGCCCTGAAGCTTTCGGTGATGCTTTAGAGGCAAACCCCACTGTAGATCACCCGAGAACGCCCAACCAACAACATCACCACAAAAGAACCTCACTAGCTCACCAAACCCGGGCATTCCCCAAAAGTGGCGACCACAAGCTCATTCTCTTTAATCTTATTCCTCAACTCGATCTGATCACGGGACCGCATTGCATGCCCGTTGTGGACATGGAATTCTTCCAGAAGATGGGATTCGACAGGGGTACTCCAGACTCCGCCACTACATCCTGAAGCTTTGAGCGCGAGGCACATTCATCATGAAGTGACCCCTTGTAAGCTTTGAGACTTGCATGTTTTGTGTTCCTGTATCGAAGCATATAAGGAAGTGGTTGTCCGCTTTGTGAGACATACTTTTCTGATCATGCTATATAAATAATTCTCTGGCAACATTGGTTCTAGAGATATACAACACTCGTTGCAAATAACTACTACTTACACCTGGTCACACAACACCAGTTCGATACCCAACTAAACTTCCACTCTCTTCTACCTTCAACACCACCCAAGATGTCTTACAGAATCTCTGCCCCCGATGAGTACCTTGCCATCACTGGCATGGGCATCAAGACCGTCAAGATCACAAAAGCTACCTGGGTCTGGCCTCTCCAACGATGCACACGCTTCAGGTATTCCTCCCCCTTTCTCCAACTGGTCAACACTCACTAACTCTCGACAGCATCCGCCCTCACGACTATGCCATGGACCTTCAGGCCATGACAAAGGAGAAGCTGCAGTTCTCTCTCCCCGTCGTCTTCACTGTGGGTCCCGATGTCAACCAGCGCGGGGCCAATCGCTCTGATGCCGACAGTGAAGCCGATGGTCTTGAGCGCGAGGACCGAGGGGACGCTTTGATGAAGTATGCTATGCTATTGGCGAACTCTGAGGAGAAGGAGAATCTCACACAGAGCCAGCATGTTGCCAATATCGTCAAGGGTATCATCGAGGGTGAAACTCGAGTCCTCGTGTCCAGCATGACTATGGAGGAGATCTTCACTGAGCGAGAGGTCTTTAAGAAGAGAATCTTCCGAAACATCCAGAACGAGCTGTCGCAGTTTGGTCTGCTCATCTTCAACGCCAACGTACGTCTCTTGTCTCCTATCTAATGATACGATGGCTCACATTCCTCAGGTCAAAGAGTTGAAGGATGCCCCCAACTCAGTCTACTTCGCCTCGCTCTCCCGCAAAGCCCACGAGGGTGCTACCAACCAGGCCAGAATCGACGTCGCAGAGGCTCAGCTCCGTGGTAACGTCGGAGAAGCCCAGCGCAAGGGTGAACAAGAGCGTGAAATCGCAAAGATCAATGCCGAGACCGCCGTGCAGAAGACAGTTCGTGATATCGAGCGCGCCCAAGCAGAAGCACAGCTCGACACCAAGCGCACAGGCCTCACCCGTGATGTCGACATCGCCCGCGTTACAGCCCAGCGTACCCTTGAGTCCAAGGATGAGGATCTCAAGAAGGAGGTTGAGATCAAGCGTGCTGCTGCTGAGATGGAGCGTCTTCGTGCCACAGATGTCGTAAAGGCTACTATTGCGAGGGAGAGTAAGCAGCAGGCTGCTGATGCTGCTGCATACGAAGTCGAGGCCGATGCGCGCGCTCGTCAGGAGGCTAGTCAGCGCAAGGCCGACGCTGCAGCTTACCAGACCAAGCTCTTCGCCGATGCCGATGCAGCAGCTACATATGCCAAGATCACAAGGAACACAGACGCCCAAGCCTACCAGACCCGCAACGACGCCGAAGCCTACAACTTCGCCGCCCAGCAGCGCGCCGAGGCCGAGCTCGTCAGCAAGCTCCGCGAGGCAGAGGGTATCTCCGCCATGGCCGACGCCTACGGCAAGTTGTCCCAGGCCTTTGGCGGTCCCGCGGGCCTGCTGCAGTACATGATGATCGAGAAGGGCACGTACGTCGAGCTCGCCAAGGCCAACGCCACAGCCATTCGCGGTCTCGAGCCCAAGATCAGCGTGTGGAACACTGGAAGTCAGAGTGGTGGCCAGGGCGGTGGCGATGCTACTGAGACGATGCGCAATGTGTACCAGATGCTGCCGCCGCTGATGAGCACTATTAACGAGCAGACGGGTATTACTTTGCCGGAGTGGCAGTTTGGAAAGTTGAATGCTGGTGTCAACGCTGTTGGACAGGAGGGTGCTAAGACT
This sequence comes from Fusarium bactridioides, assembly GCA_013623355.1. Lineage (NCBI taxonomy): Eukaryota > Fungi > Ascomycota > Sordariomycetes > Hypocreales > Nectriaceae > Fusarium > Fusarium bactridioides. The sequence continues at coordinate 35,123 of JACCKW010000496.1, forward strand.
AATGGCCACAAGAGCCATTAAGGGGCTGTGGGATGGATGTACAGTATGGAAGAGGGATTATGATGGAAGATATTTTGATGTAATGGGCTTCTGATATCTGGCTTTATCGCTATTTCTTTTCGTTTGTTTATAGACTTGTTTGATACCAATTTGTTAGCTTAGATTGAACACTTTACTTTAATGAACATGACTTGTATCAACTGGTGAGCTTCAAGCAGAACCTCCCCTGTGATATTTGGACCACCCTTCAGTTAATGGTAGGAACAATATCGTAGTTGGGTCCTTCAGGGGAGAGACCAGATGCAACTTATCCTCAGGTCCTGATGAAAAGACTCACAGCGAACAACAAATGCTTATGACTGATGGCGAAGGAGATGGAAGACAGACATTGGGATAGAAGAGACCTTGACTGGTCGCATGTTGAATGGAATCGCGAATAGACACAAAG
>JACCKW010000497.1:0-21415 GCA_013623355.1 Fusarium bactridioides
GCGTAGGGCAGGTGGGGAATTTGGCGGAGGGTGGTGAGCTTGAGGGGGGTTTGGGGATTGTGCCAGTCTCGAGGGAGGGCGATTGCTTGGTGGGATGTAGGCGTCTCTTGAGTTATCGCAGTTCTTTTTGGAGTTTGCGGTCTTTGGGGAACCTCAGTCTTTTGTGGTGTATTCGGCTTCTGAAATGCCTGCACCTTTTGTGGTGTTCTTGGTTTCAGTGAAGGTTCTGCCTTTTGCGGTGTCTTCGGTTTCTGTAGTGTCTCTGTCTTTCGCGGAGACTCACTTGCTTTTGGCGGAGGTGCCTTTTGGGGTGTCTTGGGTCTGTTGGCATTCATGAGTCTCTCAAAGGCTTCGAATGCTTCTTCAGCGGCTGCTTCATCGACATCATCAAACTCCATGTAATCCTCGAAGGCTGGTTTTGGTGGCCCCTTTGGAGGTTCGGGCTGATTAGGAGCCAGCTTGACCGCCGTCTCAGGCTCTGGTGCTGGTATGGGTTGAGGCGCTGACTTTGCTTGAAGTGCTGGTGCCGGAATCTGTTGGGGTAGAGGTTCATCCTTCTTCTGAAGTGCTTGATACGTTTCGTTCCAACCAACAGTGATAAGGTCTCCCACCAAAAGCATCACCATGCTCTCCTCACCAACGTCCTTCCACTTGACATCGAACTTCTCACACCGAACATAAGCTCCCAAGGCAATGTCCCCCGTGGTGACGAAGCGGTGCATATCAGGCGCTATTATCGCCTGAATACAGACATGTCCATCACCAAGAAGAAGTCGAATGACCTGCCATCTTCCCGATCTTGAGACAGAAATGCGATCAACGCCCTCCACAAGGAAGATGCTTCCCGGGACACAGTACTTTGTGCGTAGAATCTCGCTGACAAGTGGTTTGAGTTCGAACGGTTCGCCTAGGAAAGTGTTGGCGGCGGGGTCAAGCTTCAGCGATCTTTCAGGCATGTGTGATGGTCCATCTGTTGTTGGAGATGGAGATGGTGATGGTGTTGGAGTTGATGAAGATGAGATGAGATGAGATGAGTAATTGGCTTACAAGCGTGAATGAGGTCAGTATGCAGTTATCCACTATTCACTCAAAGCGGGGTTTGTTCACGGAACACTCATCATCCCTCAACACAACTCGAAATGAACAGTCCGTACGCAAAAGAACTCTCCGTCGCTATTGGTGCTTTGCAAAAAGCTGCTCAATTGAGTCAATCAATTGTCTCTGACAAGGACAAAGGCGCAATCGAGAAGGATGACTTGAGTCCTGTCACAGTTGCCGATTTTGCAGTCCAGGCGCTCCTCACAGCGACGATCAAGAATGCGTTTCCAGAGGACAAAGTTGTGGGAGAGGAAGATGCTTCGGAATTGAGACAAAACTCTGTGTTGATGGAAAGGGTTTGGCAGCTCTTAGAAGGGGTTGCTGGGGATGAGGATACAGTGTCGCTGTGCAAGTTGCCTGAGAGCAGGGAGCAGATGTGTGATCTTATTGATGAGTGCGGAGCTAGTAGCCCGTCTGCCACTGGGAGAACTTGGGTGTTTGATCCAATCGATGGGACGAAGACGTTTCTCCTCGGTCAGCTTTATGCTATCAACATGGCTTTGCTTGTGGATGGTGAACAGACTGTTGGGATCGTCGGTGCGCCAAATTTGTCAATTGATGCAAAGGCACCTCTCAAGAATGAAGACATTGATCCCAAGGGCGAGGGATGTATCTTCTTCGCCGTCAAGGGCCACGGCGCTTACATCCGTCCCCTGCGAACTGATCAACCAAGACGACTCCCTCTTTACACCAACAACGACATCAGCCTCGTCACCAGCTCAACAGTCAACTCCGCCCTCTTCCGCGTCCACGAAAACGTCGCCTCGCGTCTCAACACTGCTTATCCAGGAAACGACCTTCTGCCTTGGGTTCTGCGCTGGGCAGTTCTCGCGATGGGTCTCGGCAACACGACAGTCTGGGTTTACAGACGTCCAGATCGGTATGCCAAGGTTTGGGACCACGCGGGCGCTATGCTGTTGTTCGAAGAGACGGGTGGAAAGATTACAGATGTTCGGGGGAGGAAGATTGACTTGACAGCGGGAAGGATGATGAGTGATAACTTTGGGTTTGTTGGTGCGAGGGAGGAACATAAGAGAGTGTTGCAGGTTGTGAAGGAGGCGTGGTCGGAGCAGATAAGATTGAGGACTAATATGCATGCCTGATACAAGAATGGGTCCCAATTCCAAGGCGTATCTACGATTTAGAAGGTCCTTGGGGCCATCGCTCAGAGCGCTGGAGTGTCCGGTGGGTGGTGTTTCTGTATGAAGCTTGACCTCGAAGTCTACTTGAGAAAACAGAACACGACATAGATAGCCATGTGTGTAAATTGAACTATCAACCTCGCAGGCAAGTACTGAAGCTTCGTACGATCCATCAAAGGAAGTAAGCAAGTGGAAAGAATCAGAATATACCGAGTTATATTGATGAATTTGCTTCCTCAAACTTTGCACACCGCAGTGGTTGAGGCACTCGGTTTGCAGCCGTGCCTCGGGTAGCTGCGCAGACGACGTGGGAAAGTCTGCTGTCAGACAATAACTCAACTTGCGGTCAAGGATACTTGGATGGACAAAGAATGCTTTTGCCAGGAAGAACCAACTGGTCCTTTCCCCCAGTGCTGAAACGACTGTTGAGGCTGAAATGTTGAGCAGTCAGCTAGTGTTGGCCACGAGGCAGCTTGAACGACAGGATCTTACCGCTGCCCCTGGATTGACTGCTGCGTTGCGCTTCCGAAGCTTGCTCGAGAACAAATAGTCATACACTGAGTAGATGCCTTTGAAAGGTGATGTTCAATGCATCTCCCAGCATAATATGCCGTCCAGATACACCATTAGTCGGGCTCGTCGACGAGGTCGGCACACGCAGCATTTTCGCTGCGCTGTGGAAAGAGAATAGGCGGCTTTGTTTGCGCATATGTCCAGGGCGAAGACTTCGATCGCTATGATGATATCGTCGATGGATAAAACTTTAGCTAGGGTTGGCAGGTTCGACTTGGAGTTGTCTTTGAGATTTCGATGCGGTAAGGGGAACGGTTGGGAAAGGACAGAAGTCTGGCTTCGGAGTTGGAGTCGGAATTCGAGTTTTTGGCTTATTCTTGGGGCATGGATGTAACGTCTGGAGGATTAGTGTAAGAATTCAGCGTTTGTGACATCTTGGGATATGGATGAATGCAGATACTCACTTCGAGATGTCTTTGTGACTGTCCTTTGAACAAGCGTGAACACTTGAAGCTGGATGACAGAACACTCGCTTTTCTGTTGTCTCACAATCACACTAAGTCTGTTCTTCGAATCAGTCTGTGTTCAGCTCTTCTCACTCGTTCACTAAGAACTGTTGGAGTGTACAGGACGAATCGATAGATATTCACGTCAGTGCTCGATGACTTACCTGAACCTCTTTCCCCTGATGCGATGCCTAAGTTGCTCTGGATTACAGGTATTCAGCATTGCCACAGAAAGAATAAGCGAAAAACACGAAAGTGCATGCTCTGTGAAGAAGATTGAGCCAGCACTGACAAGCAGCCGTCAGTCCTCCCCCCTCTAGTCTCCCGCTGGCGCTGGCGTTGCTGCTCGGGAGCGGGTCAAATACCCGTAGAAATCCAACACTCCCCTCGTTTCTCCTTCTTCCACAAGACTTGCAAAAACTCAAGAACCAAAAATCAACAAAAAGTCTTTTCCGATAACCCATCTTCTTTCCCATACGATTCCAAACCATCTTCGCATCACAAACAAGTAAGTGAACTGCTTGCTTTATTCTTGTCATTCAAATCTGAGACTCTCTTGTCTCTCTGAATTAACGGCAATCCACTCGACTCTGATCCCACGATCTATTTCCTCGAGAAGTCGTTTCCATGTGAGGACCTTCCACTGATCTGTCTGTAGCTCCTCCATAGCATCATGGACTCCCAAACCTTCAGCAGTTTGCCTGGAGATCTCCATCTGGAGATTGGAAAGTTCCTGAAATCATCCGAAATGGAGGGTTTGATCGCCTCCTCCAAGAGCATGCGTAGAATATACGCACCATCGTACTTCCACACCGTGGCGTTCCGTGGTACCAGCATGGACCTGGTCATGGACCTGTTTGCATTTTTAAATGCAAACAGAAGCCGGGAAACAACCAGTCACATTGTTGTCCCCGCCATTAAGTAAGCTTGAACGATCTTGCCCAACATCACAAACCTTTGCTAACCCAAGACTCAGGCACGTCACAATCTCACAGGAGGCCGACACGCCCTCCCCCGCTCCACACCTTGCGCTGGTGCTCCCACGCCTTATCGCCAGCTCCTTGGGTGTCATGAGAAATCTCCAGAGTATCCAACTGGATCTCTGGTGGTTCTCGGACGCCCAGCAAAAGGAGCTGCGTGATAGGTGCGCAGGCCTGCCTGTCTGGAATGGCCTACGGTCAATCCAGATGGAGGACGAAGCCGACACCGAGCTTCTGGCTATCCTGGTCAGAAAGACTCTTCCGGAGTCCTTCAGCGGACTGCAATTCGGGGGCCAGCTCGAACTGCAGACCGCCAGGCAGTGTACACCTTTCCTTCGGCGACTGGTGGTGCCGTTCCGACTCCCGGCTACAGCAGATGTTGGTGGGCGGGCGGGAATAGTGTCAAACAAGACAAGCTTGTTGGTGCAATTCGGGCGCCTGGAGTGGTTGGTTCTGGCACCAACCCAGGTGAAGCCAGGTGTTGTTGCTGCGATCCGCGAGGATCCCAAGGTATGTTTACTTCTCTTCTCCCTTCGTCTAAGTTAGTCTAAACTTAGACTAAACTGGTCTATACTATGTCTATGACTATTATATGACTTGTTGATTCAGACTTTTACTAAGTTTGGCATAGATATTTCTCAACGTTCTCCTCAAGGAGATTTCGAGGCTACCATACCTCACACGGCTGGGGTTGAAGTTCCCGAGGTCAATCCTCGTGGCTCGTCAACCCGGGGTCCCGGGGACTGGCACGGGTCTGTCCGCTGTCGCATATTATGTTCGGCAGTGGAACAAGCAGATCTTCACCAAGATCCCTGCCCTACAGCAGGTGGCTTTCATTCACGGGGCCGTTGTGTTGAGGGCAGTAAGGGGGGCGGATGCCACCATTCGTGTCTCTATTGAGCGCGATTTGGACCGGCATGCGTTTCCCTTTGGGACTCTTTACTGAGCTTGCTCAGTACAGCCGTTAGTACAAACGACAAGGCGCCAACAGTAAGTCTTGATGATACTTCCACATTGAGAGTAGTTGCTAACGTATTTAGATAGACACAGTCAAATGACTGCCAGACCGAAAGGTCTTCTTTTTCCGCCCTTTCCGCCCCCTTTTTGATCAACCTCGAGACACTGCTCACCAAGATACCACACCGCGAAGCCACTTCATCGCGGCTTCCGTGCCGTTTACCTCACTACCAGGGCGCTCCTCTCCTCGGAGAGTGGAAGGAGGTCCTTCCACCGGCCCGTGATTCCCTTCCATCTTACCTCCTGCACCTCGAACTTCACCTCAAGACTTGACATACTGATCCTGGAAAGAAATAGGATCAGCAAACAAACCTTTCGCTTCCATGATCCCCTCTCTCTTCACCGAGTATTGGCCCCTTGCCTTCGCACCTCCCTCCCTCTTTGAGCAAGCCTTGGACGTTAGATAATGAAGAATCGTTCATTATTTCAGAACGAAGAGTCCAAGCGACGGCGGAAATGGCAAAGAATGATTGGCAGCATGTATGGAGCATGGAGTTACGGAATATTTGTTTGTCCCTTTTTGTTTGAGAATTTGATATCTGTCTGAGGAAGAACAGCAGAAACGGCACTCTTCTGTAGAATTGCAAAGAGGCAGAGAGAGAGATGCCCAATAATACACAACATCGTGCACGCATAAGTCTACAAAATTAATATCACTGCTGTCACTTTGTGAATGTTGCAAGGTCATAGAAATCATCAACTGTGTGTTCATCTCAGATGTTCCACCTTCTCAATATGTCTACATTCATGCCAAGACAGTAGTTACGTAAATTCCAAAGAGCATTGCCCTTGATCAGTGTGATAGCTCACCACAAGGCTGCTGTAGTAGGGATGCACATCGATCATGCGTTGACACCGACACCTGACTTTCCCAAGAGTCTGGCACACACCAAGGCAGTCTTGTTGCTTACAGCCAAAGAAACCCGCTTGGTTACAAGTGCTGGCCTGACATACCTCGCCAAAACTCCAAGTTTCAGTAACTAAGATTGCCTCTGTCATATTATATTTACCGCTGAAAAAGTCCCCAGGACCTCTAAAGACTAACAATTAGCACATTCACGGTACAGTAGCGAGTGACAGTGGCAACCACTTCCAGTCTTCAGTCTGGCCTGCAGTGCTACGCTCGGCGGTATCCACTACTGGTGTTTGGTATTTCCCACTGTTATGTTGCCCTTCGCAGACTACCTCCTCTCCATCTTTCTAAGATATCCTCTGACTCTCCATCTTCCCAAGATATTTTCTGACTCTTCAACTTACACAAACAAGCAACCAACACATCTGTTTTTATCACACTCATAGTTCTTCTCGCTCGCATCAAACAGTCCCTCTTTGAGTACACTATCCATCTTCAGTCAACCCTTTCCAGCCGCTGAGGGCGCCGAGCACCGATTCTCGGTCCTGATCTCATCTACTCATCACTCTTCACCCCCCCTACCGCTTTTCTTCAGCCAGCCGGTCTTGGAAAATGCCTTCGCTCACCTCTCTCCCTCTGGAGATGTTGGGGGAGGTGGGAAAGCATCTCCAGGTAGAGGACCTGAAGAGCTGTTCGTTAACGTGCAAAGCTCTCGAGGCAGAGACCAGAAAGCAGCTTTTTCGCAAGCTGTCTTTCGTAGGGACTCGGTCAGCGATGGCCGAAGTTCTCATGAAGTTCCTCGCGAATGTCAACCAATCTCGCACCCAGGGTATGAGCAGGGCATGCCGGTACGTAGTCTAGAGAATATATCTCGTATGATATTTACTGACTTGTCTTATAGTTCTCTTCAGATCGAGGTCCTGCCGACGGATATCGACCCCTTCCACGAGTGCAGAGATTTGCTGCCTGCGCTGATCTTGTCGGCCAAAAGAAATCTTCCCCGTGTCACTACCTTGTCCCTCGCTCTACATGGACTCTCGAAGCCAGAGATGAGCTCCCTCTGCCGAATGGTGAAAGAGACTCCAAGTTGGGACTCGGTGACAATCCTTATGTCAGACTTGCGCCCCGCCACTCTGTCGAATCTGCTGAGACACTCAATGGTGAACGTTAGAGCCATAGACGTTGTACCCAGCATGGGCCGTCACGAGATAGCGTCTATCAAGGAGAATTGCCCGGGTGTTCAAAAGCTCCGGGTCAACTTTAAGTACCCATTCAATGACTTCCTTAAGCATCTTAGGGGAAGTTTGAGGGTGAAGATAAACCAGCTAGAGAACCTTTCCCAGCTGGTTATTCAAGAGAGGGGGCCGGCGGAGGTGTTTCCAATTGGCGGGATGCACCATCCGGGGGACATCCCATTCCGGCTCTCTCTCATTGCTGACCAGCTGGGAGCAATGACAAGTCTGCGACAGATCTCGCTGGAGATCCATCCACGGGTGATGACGTGGATCCTGCCAACAAACCGACTGATCCCTGGACACCAACTGCGGACAGATCTTGACACGTTTGTCATGAGGGCGATAGTGGCGATGGGAACTACACTCCCACACCTGGAGGAGATATGCTTGGTGGAGCGCAGCGCCGAATTCAACGGCATCAACTTGATCCACCGTGGTGTTCGCGACTCTAACGGAGCCATGGCTGTCACGATCGAGGCACCCGGTGATGAAAACGACTTCCCCCTAAACGTCTCACGATAAGTTGTACCAGGTCAACGAGTACAGGCGTGCTCTCTCTCTCCCGTCTTCCTTTGTTTTCCTACACGGCGAAGGGCAGATCGGAGCGAAGAGTCGAGGAACAGAGACAAGGAAGTGGGCAGTCTTTCCAAGATCGGACTCGTTGGAGGCGAAAGAAGCTCTTTTTTTATAAAAAAGAAGAAGAAAAGACTTACCAGACGCAATGTCTCGTCCATGGTTTTCGGCAAGGTTTTGATGTATTTGGTTGGAGTTTAGGTTTTTGCGAGCATGTCGACGTAGAGCTTTAAGCCTACACTTTACTTGATGAATGAATAATACTGGTGTATGAGTCTGTAATCTTGATCCCAAAGTCACAAAGTGAAACATTTTTAAAAGTCATAGTGTCTATGTTGACAAGGTGGTGCTCATGGCTGAATAGAACCCGACACCAACATCTGCCAGAGACTGAGACAAACACTACACGACCAATTGCGGCATATTCACAGACCAGTTGATAGCCCGGCCCTCGGAACCTGTATCACTAATGTGTTTCGGTAGATGCTTTGACGACGGGATTGTGTGGAAGAGGCAGCGATGTTGGCGAAAGACTGAGGTCATTGATCTCTCAGTGGAAGCCAGCCCCTGAGGTTTGTTCCGATCACAGGCTTTCTACGGTGAGGCCAGTACCCAACAAAGCGCTCTCGGACCCCAAGAGCCTCGCCCCCTCTCAATCTTCCCTCCATAATCACGGGCCTACTCCCTTCCCCCCTGAACCTCTCCTCTTGACACCCTTTTCCTTCCACTGTAAGACATGGTTCTGTACCTTCTCCTGGTTGCCAGTTGTATTACCTGTTCGCCGGCCACCTTCGCCTGGCATCCCGTTTCGCGCATTTTTATTCTAATTTTACGCAACATTTACATCTAGACAAGTCCTTTCCATCATCATTTCGTGGTTTCCATGTTTATCACCTCGACCATTTCCGCCCACCCCTGGCTCCTATTCATTGCGCGTCGCTCTCTCCAGTGCCCGAATGGTACGTTTGACCTGCTCTTGTCTAAAAATAGTCGCTGACCTCGACAGCCGAAATTCAGGCATTCACCGAAACGTGCTTTATTGGGCGGGAGCTCAAAGTCCTCCGTCATCTCTCGCAGCAATCGCCGCTGAGTGCGGGATGAATTACGCTCTACATGTATCCATCTCTGAGTACACCTCACCTCGTTCTAATTCCTTGACCAAGATGCTGAGGATTCTCCAGATTCGGGCCTTTGGAATAGTGGCCGAAAGAGATGAAGTCACTCTCTCGTTAGTTATTTGGTCGCTGCATATGATACACCCCGAACTGTCCGCGGAGAGGCTGGTGGTCGAGTCGTGAATGGAGGTGCCATCACTTGGATGAGGGTGTCGTTACTCAAGACACAACAAAGACAAGGCGTGAGGAAGTACGGTTGGCCGGGTGAGCGTCAGGGGAAGGGGTTTCCGCACCTTGGGACAGAGGGCTTGGGCGCTTGACGCGCAAGTGGTCAAGTTTGTAGCCGGAGAGTGAGGCTGAGTATCGGTGGCCTTGCACATGAGACAGGTCTCAAGTGAAGATTGATCCCGTTGGTAGTGTAGGTAGCGCCTCCAAGGTCCGTCTCTTACACCAGATAAGTTCGTTGTCAACAATATCAAAGCCTCCGTGGCTGGTCAGATAATAAAGTTGGGGGGAGCTCATCTCTGGCCCCTTTTTTGCACTGTCTTATCCACAAACGAGTTTGACCTGCGATGGACATCGCCTTGTGCCTGTTTGTCTTATGTCATGAGTGTCCTTGTGGTCAGATCCTGGATAACGTGTCTTCAACGTCTGGGATGATGGTGGAGCCGGCATGGGAGAGCGCCTTGCTTTTAGCAAAGAAAGGTATAGCTTTCACTGTTCATGAGGATAGAATACATTGTTCCTTTGGGGACCGATCTTCTCTTTCTGTACTAGAGACCTCCTAAAACTAGGGCACTACTGTAAACAAGAATCATTACCCCGAAAAAGGACTTTTATTAAGCTAGGTGTCCCAAGGCAAGAGGTATGGCGTCCATCGGCCCGAAAACGACTTGCAAAACAAAAGACGGGAAAGTGTTCGTAGTGCGTATCACACGCGGTATCGGCCGTGGCAATTTGAAGATTCGTAAGACGGGTTCGTTCAACATTTACATATAGTTGTACGGCCTTGCTGAAAGTCCTCAATGCCGTCCTGGGCAAACCGCCAGTCTGTATGGACGTGTTCCTCGGCTTTTTTGATAGCGAAACGGCGGCACTTATACGTATCAAATCTCCATCAAACCAAGGTCGAAGGTATCCAGTCTGGGAGAGCATGATGTCAGTAATGGCTGTGATATTTCAATGCTAAGGAGCGTACCTTGGTTTAGGGCCGACCATAAACTCCCAGGTGAGCTTTCATCTTGCGGATTTGTTTTTGAAACTTCACCTCCCGAGCTGACACCTTGAACGGTTCGACATGTCTTCCACCTTTGGAGCAGATAATAAGAAACCAGACGGTCATTTCCACCCACGCCTTGTTCAAATTCTCTTCCGAAAGGTTGGGGAGGTAGCGGTAGATGATCTGCTTGCTCTTGGTGAGCCAAGCAACAAAAATCAACCCTAGCCCCGGCTGGTCAAATCGAAACGGGTTGAGAGGCTTAAAGGCCTCAATAACCATCTGCATTATCGTTTCCAAATTTCTCTGGACGCTCTCATACGTCCCGTCGTCCTTTCTCTGGTAATCAAACCTTTCGATGAAGGTCGGATATACGAATGTTCGGAAGGCCTGCTCAATAGCTGCGTCCGCGCCGTGACTCCAGGCGTACCTAACCCACACAACATGGTGTAGGTAACGACGCATCATGGCTGTCAGATGTTAGAATGAGAATGTATAAAAGAAGTGTTGTGACTTACAGGGTTCCGCCTCTGTTTGAGGTTCCGATGACAGGTCCATCTTCCTTTTCGTCTTCTGAGACAGAGAAATCGCTTCAAGGGGTGATGGATAATGAAGAAGAACAGAAGATGGAGAGAAGATGGAATATGGGTGGAGAACTTGAGAGAGAGAAACCGGCACTAAGAAAGTGAGACGTGCATTAGTAACATATCGACAGCGGCACTGGCAACGTACCGTCACTGCAACTGATGTGGAGGGGTGCTCTGCCGGGTTTGCTCGTGCTACCAGCCACTGAGCCTCCAGCAACCTTGGCAATTTACAGTGGCCTCGCTACCCGTAGGAGACCCGGGGAGGTCTCTTTTGAGCTTGGAAGTACCTAGGTACCTTGTCCTGCTTGAGTTTAGGAAGAAGTCCCATGCTGTGAGGAGCCTCGCGAGCTGTGATGGATGCGTGCTTCCGTAACCCATGCGGTCAAGTCACTCATCTTTGACTGTTTTTGAGAACTGTGATGCTTGTGTTCAATAGCACCACCAATCGCTAACAACTGATTCTCGATCTTTGGTCCTCATCATTTTAGTCGCTACATACTTGCTTAGATAAAATTGTGTATAGCGTTCGAGAAATGTTCTCGAAGCCATCCCTCACGTCGGCGGTCGCTTGCGCGCCTCGACGGTGTCAAGAAACCCCACGTCGCCTTCGAGTCTTGTTCCAGGACTCGACTGCATTCCTCGTGGTTACTTCCACTTCACCGTTGTCCTCCTCTATCTTTCATCCTAACTTTGATTCGTCTCGTGTTCTCCGTGTCACGAAAACATGGAATTGCATTTTGGACCTTTTTGTTTTTCAGGGGGTATTCGTAGTTGCCGTCCGACTACGCCGTTGAGCTCGCTTGCTTCTCTTCTAATGGGGGCCCGACTCTGACAGATATATCCAAGCGAAGTCTCCGTTGCTTACTGTGAGCGGCTTACCATTTCTTCAGGTCTGCAACCATCTCTTGGCGCACCATGTTTCGGCACCGAAAAGATGGGCTTACCGCTAACAGATGTTGACTAAACGTAGTCGCTCATGTTCATATTCATGTTTCAAAAGCAGATGAGGACCCCATTGAGGTCTTTGGAGGAATAATTGGTGTTCTCCCTGCCTACCTTCGGTATTGGGCTTTGTCCGAGTTGGAGGTTGATTCGTCGAGTAGAAGGGCGGAGACGGGGGGACAGCGCTTTCGGGATCAGTCGCATAGTAGATATAGAAACCATCATCGGCTTGTCGGGACACCCTCGTAATTGATGTGTGAATATAGTGCGAGTCCCTAGAGTTGTCAGTACAGTCGCGTCAAGATAGTGAAGCCAAGAGGTTCGTGACGGTGCGTACAAGGCAAGGGCGAAACGCTCCAGTAGCTGTGGTATTGGGAAGGGGAAAGTATCATCTGTAGCATAGTTTGATGCTCTGTATGTATCGAGTTGTCTTCTCGGTCCAGTATTGTGTCGCAGTTGAGTGTTGAGAAATGGGTGGAGTCAACATAGAACCGATACATGAGGACCATGTGGTGATACGACCTCGAGATTACCTGCAAAGTGAGATGAACTTCCCCGGCAGAGCATCTTAGATATTACTATAATTATCTTGCCAAAGATTTAAGCGTGTTTCCCTCGATCAAAGAAGGCATGATGGATGATCTCAAAGTCTTTAGGGTAGGTTCACGAAGAGTAGACAGTCATGTAATTAATTCTTCTCCACCCAGCCAGCCAGCTTACAACAGAACAGATAACTGCATGCGAGTCAAGGAAGTCACACGGCCTCCTCGAAATAAATTACTCAAAAACTTTGCAATGATTCTTTATTTAGATATTTGAAAAGACAAGAATTTTAATTTGTTCGATGAACGAACTCATTCACAAGAAGACATGTAGTCCGTGATCCTCTGTTCAGTTGCCGCTCCAGAACACATGATTGGGCAGAACAGCCGCGCGCATAACTTACAGGCCTAATCTTTGTTCGTACATATCCCCTATCACAAACATTCTTTCATCGTTTCTACCCTTCATATTGAGTAAAGAAACCCCATCTGGCACTTTGCAAGATGACTGACACTTCGCCGCCTGAGCGCGTAACCTCTCTACATCACCAAGACATAGACCTTCATCCTCTTCCACGGCCTGGTCTCCAACAGCGAGATGTCTGTGGTAGAATGCCTCGAAACCGATACGACTTCCTCGGGAAATGCCATCACCACCCTGTTGCTAGGCCCCCAATTTGTCTTCCACACTCCAAAAGCCTGTCGGTCAACCGTGTTTGAGCACCCAATGCTCATCATGCGGGTCTGATACCCCTTGGCTTGATGACCCATACTTTCGGAAGGACCAGAGAGTTGGCTCAATCCTCAACAGAAGCTAGAAAATTCATTGAGAGGGAGTTTCGGACAGCTAGATCAGAGACCGTCATTGTTGGGAGCTGGCCCCAGGATGGGCGATGTCGCTGGCGCTGTAGTACTCGATCGGCTGACGTTCGTGTGCATGAACGATTTGTAATATCCCAAGATACTCATGCAATGGGTATCGAAGAAAACTCGAGGGGGAGATCGTGTAGCCCTGTAGCAGAGCCTTTGAATTTGAACCCTAGGGCAACCTCATCTGATGCCACAGCCGCTAAGGCTCTCTCGTTCTTGGCCACTTCGAAGTGGACGTTACGTTGACGGTAGGTATCGGGTTGAGCGGGGCTCAGATGATGCGGGATGCTGGGTACGACGTGAAGTAGGAACACTATGAAGACCAAAGACGTTAGTGTAAGACTCCTGATCAGATTCATGGCATCGTCATTTTCATCAATCTCAAGGCTGGTTGGGGAACTGATATACTGAACGTACTACTTTGACCTTTGTGAAAGTGGGCGGATTGCGAACGCGTTATGTGTCGAGATGGGGGACCGCCATTCCTGTGATCAGTCACCTTCTCACCCGGCTGTGCGTCCTTGGTGCTTTTGCTGACCTGCACCATTCTCTCTACAACAGTTCTCAGTTGATTGGAATTTGGTCTCCGTAAGTGACTCCGGTTCCCTGTGGGGGGGGGGCTGTTGGAGAGTGTGCTAGTGTCAGATAAGCGGAATTTGGGGCACGCGATGGAGCGTGGCACACTGCGATCTTGGACTGCAGTGTCGACAATGTCCGGGTTCCTTCAAGCAGTCGTCGTTTCTGGGTCAAAATGCCGAATATTTGTCAAGTGTGTTGCAATGATACATCGAAATCCCCCTTTCGAGCAAGGAGAAGGATGGGGAAGAGGATCAAGCACGGAACTCAACTTCTCTCGACGATCTTCTAGTCATCTCCTGTGTCTATATCCACCATTCTTCAGTGTAGCAACCCATGGAGGGGGTAATAAGCGTTGAGGTCTTGAGCGCCTTTCAGATTAGCTTACTGTCAACGATCCGATCCTGCTTGCAGCGGTTGAAGCAATCTTTCTTAAGCTGTCGTAACTAGGGGCTCTCAACGACGGTCTGTAAGTGCTTTTCGTTGGAACGTTGAAGCTGTTGCTATGGATGCTGGTCAGCGCGCGGCCTAGTGAAGCTCAACAACTGCCTTCTGCCTCCCTGAGGCTACGCGATGTCGAAGCCTGAAGCTGCAAAGCTGTACAGAGTATATTTATAGCGGTGTTGCAGGGTCAAGTTCTGGGGTGTTTCGTCTGCGTTGCGTGAGCCCCTGAGGCGATGGCGTATCTGAGACAGGTTGCCAAGAGGCACCGGAGTCATCTTGTTGAGTAATGTGCCGTCGCTGGATGCATAATAGATGCTCATTGGCTTGCGACTTGTCTTTAGGGTAACAGCTCAGATGATATTGAGGGGAGCATTGCCACATGGCGCTTCGGAGTCGGCTCAGTCGTGTTGGCTAAGCTCGCTGTATTCCTAGTCGCTGGATTCATGATCTGTCAAGAGCTATCAGAGGTGTAAGGAGTTCATCAGTGTGAAGCTGACGTACCTTTGACAGCGTCTTCGATCTCTTGTCGTTTGGGCCGCGACTTGTGATTGCGGCAACCTCCTATTCCTTCCCAGAGAGAGGAGACGTAGCGGTCACTCCTCGAGACTTCAGTGTCAAGGCAGATGAGAGCCTTTGGATACCGTCCGCCCTGAAGATCGTGATACAGACAATGTCCGAGTGAAGCATAGGATCTTGGGCATTCTGAGTGTGCTGGCTCATCTCTGCCGTGGACACGTTGACTCCCTCTCGTTTCTTAATTCTGCGCTAAGAGGGACTGAGATCTCCATATCGTAATCGGTTGTATGTATTGTTCAAGAGTAGTGGCAATGTGAGTCAAGTCGAGTGATGCGCTGTACGGAAGGTCAATGAGAATGTGTTTTGAACATGACGCACAGCCGTTGACTTACCTCTTTCCGAGAGCTTCCATTGGTCAGACTCCGATGTAAAAGGTATATGTTCCTTTGAGCGCCGTATCATGTACCATGGCGACCCCTCGTTGATGGCACTCGCGGTAAAGTCCCCCTAGCGAGGTGACGGCTCGCAGAGGCTCCCAGGCGGCAAATGCACGGCGGGTTGAGGCAGACCCCAAGCTCAAGTCCTGACCAAGAGAGCCGACGTCGACTAGAAGGCTTTGAGTGACACTGGATATGCAATTCGTGTTGAGATATTCGCCGTCAAATGAGACTATGTAGGATGAAGTCGGATGTACCCCTTTTTTGCTGATGTCACCAAATTCTTGAGGCGAAGAAGTGTTTGGGCAGCGAAAAGGTCTGTTGGTCTGAACCTCAAAGGTCCAGCGCTTGGATCGAGCTCAGGCTGTCTTCGCAGGGCGGGCTGTCAGTGGAAGTGGGGTGTTGGTGGAAGACCCTCAGATCCCAGCGCTGTTGCAGATGCACTGAGGGAAATTGACGAGTAGAAGCAGTCAAGAAAGAAGGGCTCTGATCACTGTGCACCGCAACACGATGACCCCGCCAGGTATGTTCAACACACTGCCTCCCGTCCCAGGTTCTTGCTACGCCTGCAATCGCAAGAACAAGTGCATACCTTACCTGTTCATCGGCAGTACCAATTTCTGGAGCATCAAAATTTAATAAGCAGTTAATTACTTCATTTTATAATGCTACTGCTACCAATCTCTGACCAAACCTACTTCTGATCTCCATCAATGAACCTACAGTGGGTATTGGTGTACCTGTGTAAGTGCTGCGCGCAATGCTGGAGTCAAGAAACTTGATGAAACGTCTGCCTTCTGCCGCCCCCCCTGGGAGCAAAACAGCTTCATGATCGCTCGAGGAATTTGTGTGTTTTTTCAAGACGAAGATATCGTTCAGAGACCGCGCACTTCCGCATCCAAGGGTCGGCATCCACCACCATCTGGTGCAGGCCGACACCTTGTCCCTCTCTCCAAGTCCAAGACTCCTCATGATACAAAGTCTCTCCAGACTTAATGGCAGCTTGGTACTCGCAAGCGTTTGGAAGCTTTCACGTATGAGATTGATGTAAGTTGCAGAAATGTCGCTTCTGATTGGGGAGCCCCTGAATTCAGGTCAGGATTAGATACCGTTGTCAACAAAGCCAGAACTGGGATAGGGACTCTTACAGTTTTAGTCTAGTATCAGAAGAGACCGCGAGTGAAGTGATTGACAAGGAAGCCTCTACTTCCAAGTGTTCAATGGAGTCGCGGGCTAAGGCTGTGTTTAGCATGATTAGACTGAGCAGCACCCAAATAACACTGGGTCAATTCGAGGCAAGATGGAATGTCTTGCGCGCTTTCTGATGATATGGTGGTGATTGTGATCAGATAGTCTGATGCAATATGCGTTGTAATGTCGAAGCTGGTCAAGGTTGGAGGACGATGTAAAAGGGGTAGAGACTGCCCTTGTTTCAGCGGTGAAATGATATGTTGCGAACTTGTATGATGGGCGATTGGAGGTGATTTATGATGTTTTCATATTGTGTTGCTGCGGTAATTGCTACTATTGCTTACCCCTGGGTTGTAGCTAACATCTTGGAGAAGCTCACAGCAGTCGGCAATAAGATTTGTACTTCGATGGAGTTACTGCACTTTGTCTTTCGGTGTCTACACTCAGCCTTAAACTGCAAAGGCTCGATGTGTGAAAGTGGGGGCGGTATCGTTGTGCTTGTGGCCTGAATCACGGAGTGTCCCTTGGTCCAAGGCAGTGTTAGAACGCGAACACGGAGGTTGAGTAGAGGTAGTTATTTCTACCCAATGGCCTCGGCCTCCACACACATGCACAGAGGTACCTACTGCAGCACTTTGAGAAGCAACAAAGGGCTTCCTCACGCCATTGAGGAGGAGGTCATCCACGAATCCTCAAGTGTCAACCGACCAGTAAATTACATTAAATAGGAGAATAGCAAGCTGCACTTATTGTCCGAAGCTCACAATCCCGTGATGCACATCGATGCAGCTCAACAATAGAATGAAAATGCACTGCAAGACATGTTGGGAGGTCTCTTCAGGGCATCAGCTGTCCGCAGGTGACTAGATAGGTACCGTAGGTCTCCCCAGGGGCCAGACAACGTACTAACGACCACTGAAGCTCCTTTCCGGTGACGCAAGGAGCTCCCCCTCAAGTGAATGCAAAGCGCTATGTCATTGTTGCCAGTGGCAGAGACGAATAGCGGCCAGTGGAAGAGGGCAGAAGCCCTCATGCAGCTCGGTTGCTGGGCTATATATTTCTCCCCTCCCACTTCTCCTCCGTCTCTTCTTTCCTTCCTCTCTCATCCTCAATCATTTTTATCCCCTCTCCTCCAATATCTTTATCACACCTCAATCATAATTATCCTCATCAACTATATATATATATATATATATATATGCCAACGGCGTCTGGCTCCGGGTCCTGCGCGGCCTCAACCTACCGACAGTGAGTCACTGCATTTCCTTTGTCTACTCGCAAAAGCATCTCGTGCTTCTCTTCATCCTTCTCCCCAAGTCCCCTCCTCTCTTTCCTTCTCCCCCAAACACGCGGTGCTTCGTGCTTCACTTCACTCAGTGATTCCCACTTCCTCTCCGACGCGCGAGCACACATACTCACCACTCATCTAGGGTCCCGGGCCAGCCACTCGAAGTGACTGCCCGTCCTTCTTGTGGTCGCTGGCACCGTAGAGGGAACATCAGTTCTCTCTATGGTGCCGGCGAACGTCGATTGCGGCGGGCCCTGCCTTGGGTCAAGAGGAGCCTTTCCCCGGCCCAGACAACCAGTCCAAGATGAAGCGCTCGGTGGAGAACGCTGAGCAGGTTGGTATGCAGCTCCTCACGATTAATCACAACGACAGGGCATTGACACTCCTTGATTTAGGGCTGTTCACCCCTACTGCTGGCCAGTACTTCAGGGACGAGCAACGCCGTCGTCACTCTCAGTACGACCGGGGGTGGACCTTGCTCAGGAAAAATGTAAGTGCCTACTTCCCTTCCCTCCTTTAATCATTTCTGACCTCCCCTGACAGATCATGCTGCGCGACAACTCTTCGAACCTCCGAACCCAACACAACGGGTGACCTTTCTTCCCCGACACACTGGGTGACTCTTCTTCCCCGATATACTGGGTGACTGGCCGCCCCCAGAGGGCCGCCCTGAAGAACCACTGTGGTTCCGAGGACTCGACAACATCGTCGGCCTTGGCGAGCTCATCGCCGGACGTGATGTGCGAACAACGGTAAGTCCCTGCCACCCTGTCTTCCATCACAGTCAGGACTGACCTCCTCACAGATCATGCTTCAGAGCATTCCCAAACAAGGACGGTCAACCTCCTTCGGCGCAGATTGTTGGCGTCTCTCTTTCGGGAGGCCCGATTGTCTGTTTCGACTCAGGTTGGCCGGAATTGTTTGGTGACTTTGTTGTGAGCCGCTTCGATCCCCGTCGCAAGGCGGGTGAGTGACGGCCCTGGATCTCAGGGCCTGAACAAGAAGTGGCTGCGGTGTCATGGTCGCTGTAAGTTCTTATCTCTCTTTCCTCATCCCACTTCATTCTAACATAACATGGCAAGGCTAGACGCAGTGTCTACGGGGCTGAGATGCTCCCTCGCACTACGGACTTTGGCGTCACCCCAGAGGAGGCTCGGGCTCTCCATCAGAAGCAGAATGCTTCTCAGAACGCTACTGGCATCTGGGATGGCAGCGCTCCCAAGAACAACACCATCTCAATCGACGAAACCTACATCTTAACGACCCACGAATTTATGAATTTCACGACAGTCACGACGATGAGCGGTTTTGAGATCTGCTAAGTTCTGTCTGCTGATTTAAGCTCTCAGCCACAAGTCTCAACTGCAAACAACACATCTACACTTGGCTCACCACCTCGTCAATTGTTGGTCTCGGCAACTACAAAAGCTCCCTCAACTTCTCAAAGAGTACCAGGAAGCATGTGATGATATCAAAGTCATCCTCGCTTCCTGTCTCATCATCAACATCCTTACCTTGTACCCTCAACATCTTTACCCTCCCTCACCAAGACCTTGACTGGACTATCTTCACTTCATTGCTCGACCAGACCGCAGCATTGAAGCCCCACGGGGCCTGCCCTCGGCAGCAGCACAGTCATTCGCTGGTCATCACCGACCCAACTACTATTTCGCCGGTTAGTCGCTTGACTATGGGAGAGCAGACGGTATCCCGTATTTTCCATTGTGACTTGCCGCAATTGTGAGAAGCAAGGACACTTCAGCAGGGGAAACTCGAGAAGCCAACATTAGTTCAGCTCTCTGTCCCAGCTTAAACTATACGCACCTCATCGTCACTGCCAATTGGTAAGTTGCCCTCACCCTCTCTCCGACATCGACCTTGTTCTCATATTCCCAGTCTTGCTCTTGTGATCATGGTCAGCAACTCATACCATGCGAATGCCCAACGGAGGAGCGAGCATCAGCTCCGCTCTCTATCCAAGTCTGGACCAGATCGTCGGGGACCCTAAGCAACTGGTAAGTTGTCTTCACCCTTCTCATGATATCGGCTCATCACTAACTTGTCACTCAGTATTCCTTCCGATCATTACTTGGAGCATCCCTTCTCCCTCCCACCCACCTTGAAAACATTATGAGCTCTCAGCCACAAGTCTCAACTGCAAACAACACATCTACCTCTTCGATCGACTCTCGCACTCTTCCTGTCTGATCGGGCAATACTGGACTTCGCAACCCTCTTCATCGGTTATTATTTGTGATGGACAGTTCGTAATGGTCAGCGCACATAACTAGCAAACAAATTTAATTAGAACATACTTCTCCCACCCGCATGACTTGCAATCTCTATATTGTGACTGCCACCATCCTCTTCGCCCACTCCCACAATTGAGCATCTCTCTCCGCACCACCTCGTTCGATGGACATGCTAAGACTGGCCGCCCGCCCTGCGCAACGAGGAGAAGCAACTGCTGCCAAAACAACTCACCGCCCGAGCGATGAGAAGACGAACTCGCTGTAACATGTCACCCTGCGTGAGATCAACCTTTGCCCATGCGTGCAAGAGAAGTACCATCAGTGATGCCGCTACACTCTTAGGCAAACCAGGCTAACATTTCTTCTAATCTCCCAGACTATCAACGCGAAGCTCCCAACTACAAACTCCTTCTCTCTCCCTCTCTCCCGATAATGCCTCCGACAGTCGCTGCACATCACGACTCTTCGATACCTCTCCAGCAATCGTTCCGCAAAGTCACTGTGCGTTCCAAGCCGCCAAAAGCGACACAAGTTTTTGCAGAGCCCCGGAACTCCCTCTGGGCGGCTTCGGTCTGCGACATCTCCAACAAACAAGTGATCAGTTCAGTTGTCTCTCATGTGGGGAGGTGTGAGCCTCGAAAACCAGAGATCTGAGCATGTCCTTCCCGAAGTTACCAGGCCTCGTTTCTACTCTGGGGGCACTCGCTGACAGGCATAGCTGTTCAGCGAGCTGCCGATACTTGGGCTGGTCAAAGACATTGCAGACTCTTCGTCAGTCCCCGTTGAATGGAGCAAGTACTTCACGATCACTGACTTTCCTGGGCCGATCTTTCACCCCGAAACGCTTGGGAAGACCGAGAGTCTATTCCATCGTGTGTTTGATGCCCATTTTTGGTCGGCCTTTCTTCTGACGTGCTGCGTACAGATTCATCCTGCCCAAGAGCCCAAGCTCAGTCGCCCGCCCCAGTTTAGGACTACATATAACAGCATGTGAGCGCCCATCACATCACACGGCCGGGCAAGATTAGATCACCGAGAAGCATTCCATCGATATTACAAAGACGAAAGAAGTACAACCGCATGCCCTGAAGCGTCTACTCATTCCGGGACTCCCTTACGGAAAGCCGCAAGATCTACAGGCACCGTCGAGTAACATCAGACTTGGACGTCAGCGCTCAAGACAGCACATACTCAACATGGTTCAAGCTACAGTTGAGGCCTCCTCATTTGATCCTAAGAAATCAAAGACTTCGGTAACTTAGTATGAGTTTAGGATATCTTTTGCTAAGTTTATTTTGATGACCTACTCTAAGGTCTGATATTTTGTTGCTCCTCAAGACCAACTAGGCTTCTGGTCTTTTGTGTGTGGTGGTCGCGATCGCTCACGTCAGGAACTGAGCCATCAATCTCTCATTACTCTTACTGTCAAGGGACTGTAAGAAGTTCTCTTTGGGTCGAGGATATTTCGAAAGAAGGGGCAAAGCTTGGTCAGTACGAGCAGACCATGCTGACAAGGTGGGGG